>JAGDQP010006993.1:432-68136 GCA_022664845.1 Lepisma saccharinum | reverse complement strand
ATCAAGCCGTGTCCAGAAATTCGTAATTTATGATTTACAGGCAATTGAAAATGGAGATTTTTGAATTTTTGGAATTGAATAGAGTCCAAACTAGTAGCCGTAGACAAAATGCGGCATATTACTGGCAAAGACTCTCACCATCCTTTATTCAAATATGTACTTGTCAGGATTATCCAGTGGCGGCGCAAGGATTTCTTCTTAAGACGGATTGTATATTCCGCCATTATATGAAGTAAGTTTGTTTCTCTGAGAAACGTGTATGAACGGATTACACCTAGGCAAGGGCGCCGATCCCGGGGGGCGGGGCTTTGGTGGTCCTGCCCCCCCAAAGTTGAAGTGGGCCCCCCACTAGGTGAAGTCGGTTAGCCTATTTCTTCAGTACATGGTCATTCGTTTTCCCTTTCTACTAAGCTTATCTCCCTTTGGCAAAACTATTTCATTGATGAATTCCAAAGTACATCACGTATAATACCCCTCTCCTGGCTAAAGGTGTAAATTCGTGCATTGCTTGTGTTGTTTCTCCAGTTTCGTGCATAACATCGATAAAGGCCATTTAGTAAGAGACGAAAAGAAAAAGAAAAGAAAGAATGAAAAAAATGAAAACATATTTTCTGTCATTTAACGCTCGAAACGCCAAAATCGGGTCATAAATGACCCATATAGTCAAAATATTATTTTTGTCCATTAGTCATTAAATGGAAGAGTGAAATTCTATGTATTCTTCACGTATGTGCCAAAAATCTTATATTAGAAAATGACGTTAAACCCATGAATTTATTGTGTATCAATTTAAGAAAATCAAGCATGAGACAATTTGACCCAATCTTGGTCAATACATCGACTAATTTTTCGGCGCATATTTCAATATACAGAATTTTAAAGTAAAAATAAAAAAAAAGCTCCTCAAAACAATGGAAGGAAAGGTTCTTTGAAGAAATTTTGGAATTTGGATGTTCAGTATGTAATATTTCCCTCTCAATGCAATGTTAGTCCGAGGAAGTCAATTGTTACTAGTTTCGCTGAATATACACGCTTCTTAGAAGCAAAGTCAGACGTTTAATTATGCTGACCACAATATCTTATTTAGTAAACTGGTGACATTTAATTTCACAAACGAGCTGGGTCATTTTTTTTTTTATCTTAGTGATGTGACCGCAAACAGCGTGTGAGGTATAAAACTTATTACAACTGAAGAATATGTGGTGAACTCAGGTGTTCCTCAGGGATTCAACTTCGGGCCATTCCTATTTCTGTTGTTGTTTAACGACTTACATGAAGTAATATTGAACTATCATAAACTTTTAAAATGCAGGCAATTTAAAAGTTTATCCAGTATTTCCTGCGAACAAGATGCCGTTACCTTGAAAAATACACAGACCTTACAAATAAATAGATGTAATAGCAACTACATAATCGAAGAGATAAACATATTCTGTACAAAATATTACACAATGCCAAACTCCCAAGTGTTATTATCCCACATAAAATTGCATATTCCGGAAAGAGCTATTCGACAAAATAATGTCGTTTTTCATATGCCGAGTCAAAGAACAAATGTATTAGACATGTCGTCAATCAAGAAAATTTGAATTTTTATTTATGACTTTTAGACATCTAAGGCTCAGGCCGGGATAGAGGAAGGGAAAGGATGTGAGAATGTATCAGCCATGGGTAAATTTATGGGAGCGTGTCATTTCAGAATGACTTTAAATGTTTTATTCTAAACAATAGCTTTAAAGTAATTGCCCCCCCCAGGGTCTCTCTCCTAAATCCGCCCATGGTGTCGGCCACGGCCTATATTGAAAGTGCCATCCCAGCATTTGTCTGGGTGACTGAGGAAAAACCGTTGAGAAAACATCAGTCAGGATGATCGACCGTTGGAATCGGACCCCCGCCCCTCCCGAATGCAACGCCAACGCTCTACCACTGCGGCTACGGCGGCTCGGTTTAATAAAGAAAATATGCTCCATACACAATTCAATAATCATTAGCAATCCTATTATACACATATTTCACGAAAGAAAGACAATAGGGGTGGGGCCTTCACCCCTCAAAAATTGTCGAGAAAGCACAACAAACTTTATTTTTTTCCTGTTGAAAATTTATTTAAAAAATCTGCATAGCTCTATTTACACCTTAACTTTGCCTTTAAACACCCAAAATTAATAATCCTTACAGAGTCCCTGATTGCAATATTACGAGAAACATCATAAATTATAATGTTCTAGATTTACTTAAAATGTAACAATATACAATAACAAAATGAACACTGTTAGTGGGTGCATATCCACTGTGTTCAACAATAAATAAATAAATTTCATTGTCAAGAAAGTAACACTATGAAATGGACAAGCAAAGAAATAGCTTCTAAGCTGCATAATTCAATTATAAATTTTGCTCAAATACAAGTGTTGAGTACAATTTAGATCGTGACTTTTTAAGCTTCATGTTAACATTTAATTGTGTTCCTCAATCTCTGAAACTACTAAGCATGTTCTAAATTTCTTCAAAGGAATGTTTTTTTTTTCCTTATTTGAGTCTGAGAAGTCCAATCCAATTTTTTCCTATTCTTTTATAAACACCCTATATTTAGTTGTTACAAGTTATAAAAAATAACGAACCTCTCCAAGGAACGAATCTTACCTTACCTTACAGTTCTACAGCCCTGGGTGGGCTTTGGACTCATACACCAGATGTGCCTCCATTCCTCTCTGTTTTTCGCTTTTTCTTTCCAATTCTTTACTCCCATTAATCTCAGGTCCTCTATCACATCTGCTAGCCACCTTTGCTTAGGTCTGCCTCTTCTTCTCCTGGAGAATACCCTTTCCTGCATTATATTTTTTGGTAGTCTCCATTCTTTCCATGTGTCCTAGCCAGCGTACCCGTTGTGCCTTTATAAATTGTACGATGTCTTCCCCCCCAGGATGTCTTCTATTTCTTTATTATTTCTGATTCTCCATTCATTATTTTCTCTTATTGGTCCTGATATTTTCCGTACTATTTTACGCTCAAATATTCGTAGCTTTTCTGCATTCTCTTTCGAGAGTGTCCATACCTCCGTACTATATGTAAGTACTGATCTTATAGTCGTTTTATATATTTTTAATTTGGTTTGTCTACTGATGTTCTTATTTTTCAGTAGCTGCTTATTTGCATAGTAAGCTTTATTTCTGCTAGAATTCTGTTCCTGATTGTGTTCGTGATGTTATTTCCATTGTCTATTAGTATTTCTAGGTATTTGAATTTATCCACAGTCTCAAATGTTCTATTTCCTATTATAAACTCCTTCTTTATTCTATCGTTCCTGTCTGATGTTATCTGCATGTACTTTGTTTTACTGGTGTTTACTTCTAGTCCTAATGGGGTGGTTGCTCTCTCTAGCTCCTCATAAAGTTTTCTTAGGTTCTGTTCTGTTCTTGTCAGTATCGTTATGTCGTCTGCATAGGCGCATATTTGGCTCGTTTTGTTGATTATTGTGCCATTGCATTTTGTCTATAGGCACTTTTGTCTATACTGCCACATGTAATGCTATCATGAATAAGGTTGTAGACAGTCGATCGCCTTGTTTTACTCCTTTTCTGAACCTAAATTTTTCTCCTATTATGTGGCCTATCTTTACTCTTGCAGTCGTTTGGTCTAGGGTCATTTTAACTAGGTTGACCCTCTTCTTTGGGATCTTGAAATGTTCTAGTGCCTGTTTATACTGTCGAACGCCTGTTTGTTCGACATTCTATAAAGAGAATGTGCAGGATCTATTCCGTATTAGTGACATTTTTCTATTGCCTGTTTCATGACAAATTGTTGGTCTGTAGTGCTTTTGTTCCTTCTAAATCCGCCCTGATACTCTCCCGTTGTATTTTCTGTGTATTCCTTTAACCTATTGTTAAGTATGCTTGTGAAAATTGTGTATACTGTGTTTAGTAATACTATTCCTCTGTAGTTTGAATAGGCTGTTTTATCTCCTTTTTGTGTATTGGGTACAGTATGCCTGTGTTCCATTCGCGTGGCATTGTTTCTTCCTCCCATATTCTCCTTAAGACTTTGCCTATCGCTCTCGTTATTTCTATATTTGCGTGTTTTATTAATTCACTCGTTATATCATCCTTACCTGGTGTCTTATTGTTTTTGAGTTCCTTGATGGACTTTTCAACTTCATCGCTCAATTTTATGATGATCTTCCGTGCTGTATTTTCTTTCCGGTTCTATTGAGTTTCCTGTTTCTTCATTTTCTCCTCTTGCCTCTGTATCTTTCATGAGATTAAGTTGATCCTTAAAGTGTTCTGTCCACCTTTGTAAGATTCCCTGTTCATCTGCTATTATCTCTCCGTTTTTCTTTTTGCATCCGATCGGTTGGGCCTGAAATTCTTTGCTTATCTTTTTGATTGCTGCGTACAGGTTCCTTGTTTCAATTTTTCCACTCATCTCTTCGATTCCTTAAATCCATCGCTTTATGATTTCTCGTTTCTTCTGCCTGCATATCGTATTCGCTTGCTTCCTCTCTTCCCTGTAGACTTCTAAACTCGCTCTTGTTGTTCCCTGCAGCGTTCTTTTCCTTGCTTCATTTTTCTTTTGGATTGATACCTGACATTCTTCGTCGAATCATTGTTGTTTTTCTCTTCCTTTTTGTCGTCCTACCATTTTTTCCGCTGCTTCTGTAATTATTTCTTTGATTCTATTTCGTTGCTCCTTTATCGTTGGTGTTTCTCCCTCCCTTACTCCTCGCATGACCTTTGTTCTTTTTCTCCCCTTGTAATCTTCCTCCTTTTTTTGTTCCGTAATTGGTCTATGTCCCATTTGTTTTTTTATATTTTACTTATATTTTAGTCTTCTGCCAATCTTTTTTCGGAGGTTGGCTTTAATTAGATCTGAGTCGCATTAGCCTCTATAGCTTCGAGTGTCGGTTATAGATGACGAGTGTCTATTGCTAATTAGCACATGATCGATCCGGTTGATTGTCGTGCCGTCTGGTGACTTCCATGTTTCCAGATGAATTTTCTTGTGTGGGAAGCAGATGCTTTTGATTATCAGCTTGTTTTCTATTGCAAACTGTATGAGCATGTGTCCATTTTCATCGCCGTTTTTATGAAGTGAGTGCTCTCCTGTAATCTTTGTTGCCGCGTCTTTTGTTCCTATCTTCGCATTGAAATCTCCGATTATTATTGCGGTTTCGTATTTGGGTATCTGGTTGTATGTTTTTTTTCAAGATCTGCATAGAATGTTTCTTTTGTTTCCCTATCTTTGTTCTCCGTGCGAGCGTGTACCGTTACTTTTGATATCTTCCTTTTATTCACAGTTTGCTGATCTTTTCATTGCTGGGAATAAACTGTATTACTTTGTCCATTATGTGTTTATTTACCATGAATCCTGTGCCAAATTGTCCTGTTCTTTCTTCTGTCCCGCTGTAATAGATGGTAAAGTTTTCTTGGTTTATTTTGCCTGTACCCTGCCATCTTATTTCTTGTAGCGCTATAACATCTATGTCTTTCATGATCGTTTCTCTTGCTATTTCTTCAGTTTTTCCTGGTGACTGTACATTCCATGATGCCAAACTAAAATCCTTTTTCCGTTTCCATGTTCATTGTATTTCTTCCGTTATTCCGAGGCTCTGATTTCTGTTTCTGAACAATTTGTTCTTTTCGTGGCGAGGTTGTTAGCCTTGCGCACAACCCCTAACCTGGAAGACCAGGGTTTTCTGTCGGGGTCCTCTTCCTCTAGCCTTCGTAGATCCCTCTACTAACTGCGAGGCAGCAGTGCTGGTTTGGTCCACCCCGGGGTTACCCGGTACCCATCATATCTGATGAGACTTTCCCTATCCGCCACCTGGGGAGGAGCCTGGTGAGAGTCCAGTATCTTCCCCAGGCCAAGGTAGAATCAGTAGAATGAAAAAAAAACATAAGGACATGTAGTTGTGTTTTGTTGTTTTCAGGATTTGTGAGGGAAATATCGAAGAAAAAGATTCTACTTTTACATCATTACCATCTTTAATTGAATTAAGGTATTTATTAAATTGAATTGAATTACATTTTAAGGTCTGTAGACAATTTTGGCTCAGGCCGAAAAATGGAATGGAATTTTAGTGAAAATTGAATTTACATTTTAAATAGTTAATCGTATCCGACACAATTTCTTATGTTCTATAGATGGGTAGCATCGATGCATGAACCTCTGGTATTTTATTTACTTTGATATCCCTTCGAGATAACGATGTAAACGATAACAATTTGTTTATAAATTTCCAAGCTATATGGACACTATATATAGAGAAAGACTGATCCTTCTCCGTTCAAAAGTGAAAGTTTTCTATCTTTAACACTGCTGAGAGACGAGACTTTATAGGATTACTCGTTGAGAAGGATGCAGATATAGATTACTTCTCCACAATAAAAAGCAGGCAAATATATTATCATCTAATGTATAAAAATGGTTTTCAACAAAAAAGTTGACTTAGATCAATTTTTCTCTATAGTGTACATATTTGTACAAAATCTACAAATATTTAGAGCACCTTCGAGACGCACCAAAGCGATTTTATTTCTCTTGATAACCCAAGGTCGATTTCTAATCTGTGCCACTTTCATCGGCTCATGTCAGCTGACATACGTCACAGGATATGTCGTTGAAGCAATAGTTCCAGGATTAGAATTTATCGGTGGTCTTATGAGTAAAAGTACGCGTGAACTATTTTTACTTGCACGTAGTATAGTTCCCAATTGGTTCCAGATATCTCGAACGGTCTGCTCAAAATAAGTTATCGGGGTGAAATATTTGCGAGAAGCGATTAAAAAAAATATTAGAGGACATTCTCAATATTTTGTCCATTTTAATTTCACTTTATTCGCCTGTCTGCAGTGCGGGATAGCGACTCGAGCGAAGTATGTAAAGAGATACTGACTTCAAATTCGAATTCAACGACTTCAATTTACTACGCTGTTTCCATTCTGGTAACTTCATAATCTTTTCACATGCTAGTTTTACGTGATATGCCATAAGAGCACCCAGGCACCAGAAAAGCATATTTAGCGGAGAAGACTGGTACCGTAAACAATCCCATATATATTTTACATATCGTCTCTGTTTTCACGAAGTGACGATATGTGAAATTCTTCGATTTTCACTTCAGATATCTTTAACAATGTATACATTGATGTCAAAACATTTCCTCATGGGATTTTCTTACTCTATATTCATTTCATAAGGCTTGTTTCTTGAGAATAGCAGGAGAGAGATAGAGAAAAGTTGGTCAAAACGGGATGGTGTAACTTTAATCGACTCTAACGTACATAGTAAGCACACACAATAAAAAAAAATGTTTCTTAAAATTAAGAAAAAAAGTTTTTGTCTGTCCACCGAGAAACAAGTTTCTTAGAAATGAGATATCAACATTCTCTTCTAATTTAAAATAAGAACATATTGGTTAGGAAATAAGCACAGTAATCTTTATTCCAAATTGGCATGTCCTCATTTTCAGTTAAATGAGAATATTGATATGTCCTCTTTAAGAAAATTATTCTAAATGCACAGATAAAAGCTTTTTTTCTTAATTTTAAGAAACCGTAATCTCTCCGTAAGTCACCAACATTGAATTTCTTTAGGTGCCTTTATACAATAGACATCTTAGTTGTCAAATCTTTGTAACATAATTTTCACTGAAAAGAGTAAAAACACTTTCAGTGACAAGTATTATAAAACAATTATTATAAGGTTTGATTTGGTTGACCTATTCCATTCATGAAATAATGTTTCGTAATTTGAAGTTGTTCATAATTTTACGGTGCATTTTTGTCTGCCATCTGTTTTTCAAGGTTTGCATTTTATCATAGCTGCTCTCTTCAAACAAAACACTACTCAACCTTAGCGTGCAGCTTTGCGACCCAAAAATTAATATGTAGTATAAAAAGCACATAAAATGCATGCGAACATTAATTCACCGCACCAAACCTAACGTGCATTAACTAAAACATGCATCAAACTACATAGGCATATATCAAAAGCTAAATATTCACAAAACAGAAGGTAACATAGTATTTTATATTGCATTAGATAGTAAACATACATTGCCTACTTTTAGTGCACAAGTTGATTATTTCGTGTATACAAACTAGGCATGTGCAGTGTTAGTATCTTTAAATAGTACCAAACATATTATAGCAACGTATATGAAATGATCTATTCGTCCATGCATCAATCTAACAGGCAGAAGCCTAACTTATTCCAAACATCAATCTAGGCTAACCATGCCCGCAGAACTTAACGCGATCTAACCTAATGAAATAAAACTTAACGTAACTAAAGGTAAGCAAAGCTTAGCTCAACGTATCTGGAGCTTGCTGTATCAGTGTTGCCCACGAGATGAGATTGAATTTTATTCAGAGACTATTTCGGCTGGAAAATGTATATTACGAGACTTTTGTCTCGTCTCGTCTCGTGGGAAACACTAAAAGTCATTAACATACCCCTGTATTCTCTGTTCATGAGTGCAAAGACTATAAAAACAGTGATAATAATGTAGGAAGATAATAATTAAATAATTAAATCAGTATTAAAAATACACAATAGATGTAATTTCTGCTTTGATTAGTTGTACAAAAAATGTAAAATATTATAGTTTCGAACATTTCCAAAACAATGTCTTATTTTATCGTTATAAATAATTGTTTTAATTGTTCAAGAAAATATCTACTTAGAATATCGACAAAAATAACGAGCCCCATTTTGTCAGAGCTTCCCTCCCCATTTTGTCCAACTGCCTAAGTATTAAGATTTCAAGGTAGGTCTGCTCCGCAAGTTACACAAAATCAAACGAAGTACAATCAAGGTAAACCTAAATAATTGTACAGTAATATGAGATTCTTATATTTTACAGTCCAAGTTAAACAAATCCATAAACGAGCAACAAATTTGATGTTAAAAAATCAACCGATGGAAAGAAAATGCCTATTTCTTACAGAATTTTCTTTAGTTCACAATGGTTCGTGGTGTTTTCAAATCTTGCAATGTTAATTTAACTGATTTCCCGACGTCATAGATTAATGAAATGTTGCACAGCAACGTAAGTCGGGTGACAATACAATATTCCATTGTTACCTTCATAAAATTATATTTCTATGTATTTTAAAAGCATATTTTAATATTTTTTTTTTAATATGAATTTCTTTTTCCTAAAATAAATACTAACCCGCAACGATGTTGTGTTTGACTTGTTGCAGAACACTTTAAGATTTGGTTGACAAACCATCAGCTTGAGAAAAAAATGTCCGAACACCGAAGTAACTCGAAAATAATAATAAAAGACTCTTTTCAAAAACACGCTTTTCTTAAACAATTCGTAACAAAAAGTAAAAAAAAATAATTTAGTTATGCATAACTAAAAGAAAGGTATGGGACGTACCAATTGAAGAATTTATAAAGTTACTTATATGTGAGCGTGCCCCTTGCTTTTCTTTTTCGTCGTCCATAAACAAAATTATTTTTTACTTTTTTAGTACGAATTGTTTAAGAAAAGCGTATTTTAAAAAGTGTTTTTTATTATTTAGTTTTTAAAAAAGGAACTCTACTTGGGAGCACGTTGAAATCATCACTCCAGCTGATGCCGCTGCCTCAGTGGTGCATCCAGGAACTAATTCAATCCCCATTTGGTGGAAGGTCCCATCAGTCTGAATTGGGGGACAAACTTCCCCGTTCTATGCGACTTCTCCGTTTTGTCAATCTTTCTCCTACATATTGTTGTTGATTTGGAAGAGACATTCGATCAAATCAACCGGAGAAACGTAATACAAATATTGACGACGAAAGACAAGACTGATATCGAAAGATCGATCGACTTATAATGAATGAACTTGCATCTAAATCAGATTATAAGGTTGAAAAGTAGCATCAATTGATCAAGCAGTGAGACAGGGATGTTGCCATTTGCCCACTTTATACAAAATACTTTTAGAAGAGATTGTGAAAACATTTTTTTCAAACCGGAGATGAAGTTACGATGCAAATAAATAAATAAATAAAAAGATGTACAAAATAATCTGGGTCTTCTTTCAGGGAAGGCGACAACACACAAGCAAATGTTAAAACAGCTCCATACGCGGAATGAAAGTAAAGGCAAAGCAATCGAAAGGTAATGGAAATGGAAACAACGAAATGGAGATAAATAAGGGACGAAATAGGAATGACGAAGGAGGGATTGACTAAGAAGAATCTCTTTCGTGGATCTATGAAAATGGACATGAGTAAAAAAATGAGTAAATGTTCTTCTTGTGGAATATTGTATTATAAGGAGACGAAACGTGGACTGTACAAATGAGTGGAAGCCTTCGAAATGTGGAAACGGAGAAGAATTACAAAAATCATCTGAACACGTAAGATACGTGAGCGAGAAACGAACAATGCTAGAGACAATAAAGAACAGAAAGATAAACTGATTAGGACACTGGCTGCGTACAGGTTGTATCCTAAGTGAAGATATGATTGAGAGAAAAACCGATCGAGCTAGTTGACACGCTTAAGGAAGATAAATAATATACTGAGGTAGAATGGAAATCGAAGGAACGGGATGAATGGAGAGGGCTTACCGTGCTCTGAAGAACCTGTCCCTCTCGGCAGAACACTTAAGATGATGTTGAAGACATTGTCTTTAAATACCTACTAGTTGATTTGCCCGCCCGTTGGTGCGGATTCAATAAATTGAAGATGCAGGGAACTTGTAATATTGTCATTAATTATTCTTGTCCTAAGGAACACGCATGCCAAATGTCATCGGAACTGTCACCAATCAGGTTAATGATCCCGAAAACTATGGATTCGACACTAATCTCCGTCATTTTTGGCATATTATTTTTCACCCCTTATCACCCCCATAGCGATAGAGCGGCTGAACGTAGACTTAAATGGCATCGGAAGCTTCACTATTCATCTCAACGACCCCGAAAACTATGTATTCGACACTAATATCGATCGTTTTCGATTATTTTTACATGGCACCCCCTTCCCATCCCCAAACCCTAGGGGTGTCTACAGTCTACACTATAATACTTTTTTTTTTTAGATTGTAAATGATATGTGTACCAAGTTTTGTTGAAATTGCTCAAGGCATTCTAGAGTTAAGCTGGAACATACATACATTGATACAGACACACACACACACGCATCTTTTTTTATATACTACATATAGAATTTTATTTGAATTATATGATGTTATGTGAGTGTAACGTAAGGTCGTATTTTAGTATGTCCCCTACACACAAAAGAAAATAAGATCAAAATGAGTTTATTTTAGCGTTCGGATTTAAACTTCTGCTTCGATTCGTCTGTTCTTTCTTGTTTTCTAAGTTGGTATCACTGCAATCGGCAAGTGGGTTCCGTCCTCTTTTTTTCACCCTTTCGTTTTTTTCTTAATGGTCGCATTTCTTCGATGTTATTTGACCGTGCCACCCTTGTCGCCGATGTACGTCACTGAGAGCCATAGCATACAAATGATCACTAATAAGACATTTTGGAAGATCGGCAAAAGGCAGATCGCGACACCGAAAAGGACCCATTTCGTATGAATTAGTTTCCCCGAAACGGCCGCGACGCTGAATATTCTAAGTGTGTTTGAATGGCTATAAACATTAATTCAAAGATAACTTTCGGCTTCGTTGACAAAACACAAGTATACTATGCGAGGAACAAGGTAGTAAAGTTAAAAAAAAGGAAAGTGGGAGAATATAAAAAAAAAGAATACTGAAGAAAGTGAAAAAAAAAAACTTGCCAGGTGCTGGTTTGAAATAACGAATGAGATCATAGGCATATTCTTTTGGCACTTATGCGGGTAATATACATACACGGCCAAAGAGTTACACTATAAACTTTTTTCTTTAAGATACGCAGAATACATACCTACGTTTGTTCATCGCTACATGTATCATCTTATCTGTCTTTCTTATAATTGTATACAAGATACTTTGAGGACACTTTTTGCTGAAAATATCAATAAGAAAATAAAACTCATTAGACGGTTTTATTTAAAACAATACATCTTTTAATTGATTTTCAACCCACTTACAGACCAGCTACACAGTAAAAAACTGATTCTTAAAATTGAGAACAAAAATTCTTATCTGCTTGCAGAGAAACTATTTTGTTAGAAATGAGATACCACATTCTCATTTAATTTAAAATGAGAGCATATCGGTTTGGAAATGAGATCAGTAATATTATTACCAGACAAGCATATTCTCATTTTGCATTAAATGAGAATGCTGGTATCTCATTTCTAAGAAAATTATTACTTGGTGCAGAGATAAGAACTTTTTATCTTTCAATTTTAAAGCATTTTTTTTTTCTGTGTACAGTTCTGGAACTTCGCACAGTCTTAAATTCGATAAGAATGCAGGACTATCTAAGAGCTTATTAGATTATTCAGACTTTTATGAGTTCCCTGAACATTTTCGACCCCCCATATTTCAGAATTTTGCTTTGACGTCTATACGAAGTTTGATCTTTACGATTAGAAGTAAAATGTGATGTAATTAATTTTCCAGCTTTCCATGATTTAACATTTTTTCAAGCAATATGAAGGATATTTTTTTTTTTTTGAAAACATGCTTTTAAGTTTGATTTGAAAATAAACTTTTGAAATATTTTTTACCGAAATTTTAACGTAAAAACTTGTTATAAGCTATGACAAACATTTTCAAACAAAATCCTTAAAATTTTTGTGTTCTTATTCGTAATATTTTACATTATTTACTCCTTTTCAAACTATTTTTAAACAAAAGCATATTTTCTTGTGATTTTATGCCTTATAATAAGGCATAGTTTATTTTAAATCTATATGTTTTTTGTTATATATAGGTATAGGAACATATTTTCAATAAAGTTGTGTATTATTATTTTCCATAAAATTCTACTTTTGTTCTATGTAGACAGATTTATTCAATGTTCCTTATGTCATATTGACCAATTTATTTAGAAAAGAAAGTAATTCTCTTTGTGTACTTAATTATGTACATAAATTTTATTTTATTTTTATGTACTTCTCTTATTTAATTCCGGATTTAATTTCTGTATACAATATGGTTTCCAGACATTATTATTAGTGTTTGTTCTGTATTTCCTTAACAGTTTTCTGATTGTGTGTTGTTGTTTCGGATGTCTTGATAACCCTCAAATTGATATTGGTTTGCAGATTTAATGTCTTTGAGGTACTACTTGAGTCTTATTTAGGCATATATTGTATATGCCTGTGTTTTAGTTCTTTCTCAATATTTCTTTTCGTGTTTGCATGTAATTTTCAATTGTATGTGAAATTACAGATCCAATATTCTGGTTTCTAATTCTGATGTTCATAAGTCCTCCATGATTGATTTATGTATAGATTCTCTATCTAAGATCACAATAGATATTTAAACTATTATTATTATTATTATTATTATTACTAGGACATCCCTAGAGTTTACTTTCTTAATAATTTGAGCTCTGCGTTTTAAGATTAAGAGGAGCAAGAAGACAGCCCCTTTATATTGGAGCCGATTAGCGCCAACATTTCAAGGAACTATGCACTTTTTCTTTTATAAAAGCTTGAAATTTCGCATAATGAATAGGCATACCTAAAAGGCCATTTTAACATATTAAGGCACTTTGAAATTGATATAGGAGTCCCAGAAATCAAAAATGGTGTCCAAGATTCAAAAAGTAATTATTGATCATAGTATTTGAGTGATTTTCAGATTATTTATGTATTTTATGGTATTGAAAGAAAAATTAAGATCCTTCTATCATTAACTACTTTTAACTAACAGTAAAACGTTAACGGTTAAGCTACTACGGAAGGACCATTAAAATCTAAGATGGCGGCAATTTATTAAAATGTCTTTATTTATTACCAGACTTGATAAACTTTCTTTTTCACATACTTTCAGTTTGTAACTTTCTGAATCTCAATTTCAGATCAAGGATATTTACCAATTCTAATTTAAATAAGAATTCTTCAAAATCCAAGATGGCGTCCATTAATTCAAATATCGTTATTTATGGTTAGATTTAGTTGTTTTTAGATGCTGACTTCCTCAACATGAATTTCGGACCATTGAAATATATTCATCAGCTTTAATTTACCCAAGCATCTTTGAAATCCAAGATGGTGACCATTAATTCAAGTGTCTTTATTAATGACCGCACTTGATTGAAGTGTAGTGGGTTAATGAAACTAAAACGAATAGTAAGGACATCTAGTATTCGTACTATATACCCTATGCGTTAACGCCTCAGAAGAAGCAACAGCGAGTTGACATCTGCAGTTCCCTGCTCACTCGTCATAGACTTGAGCCATTTCGGGACAGAACTGTGACAAAGGATGAAAAGTGGGTCCTCTACCATAACATTACAGGCAAACGACAGTGGGTGCGTAAAGGTGGCGCAGGGACTGTGCCAAAACAGGAATTTCACCTCTGCAAGGTGATGTTGAGTTTTGGTGGGATATCCGTGGGATAATCCATTTTGAGCTCTTGCCGCGTAACCAGACCATCAATCCAGATGTCTACTGTCAGCATCTTGAACGCCTACGGACCGCATTGTTGGAGAAACGTGGTTAATCGCAAGGGTGTGCTCATCCACTGTGATAACGCTCGCCCACACATGGAAAGAAGGACCTGTGCTAAGATCGAGGAAAGTGGCTGGGAGAAACTCCTCCACCCGATGTTTTCACCAGATCTTGCACCAACAGGCTACTGTCTTTCCGCATACTACAAAACCATATTTCCGGGAAAACACTGCAAAATGAGAATGACGTGCGACGAACAGTGACCCAGTTCTTTGCCTCCAAAACCGGTGACTTCTTTCATCGGGGGATTCAACAATTAATTGATAGGTGGCAGAGTGTTGTGGGGTCCGATGGAGACTATTTTCCTGATTAACGGTAGTGTTCCAGGTAAGTTATCGTTCTTTTCCTCACGGTGCAAAAATACGACATTACTTATGGGATAAGCTGATAAAATGCTTGTGCGACGAAGGAAAAGGTTGATGGATACAATTGATCCAGAGTAGTTCCCAGAACAGGAAAGTGCTCGAAGCGTATAACAACATTGACCACAATCGTAGTGCTACCATGCTGTATTACGAAATCTTGGACACCATTTCGGATTTTCGGGACCCTACATCAATTTGAAAGTGCCTCAATATCTTGTGAGCAAAGTGACCTTACAGGTATGTCTAGTCATCATGCCAAATTTCATGCTTTTATGGAAAAACTAATGAAAAAAGAACTTTTTAAAAACATCCTTTCTTAAACAATTTGTACTAAAAATTAAAAAATAATGTTGTTTATGCATAACTAAAACAAGAAGCATGGAGCGCACTCTCATATGAAGGGTATCGGGGGAGAAATGGGCATTTGTAGCGATTTTGTGCTGAATATTGGGGAAAATTGAAACTACAAAACTGTGAAAGAAGGACAGATATTCATAAATGACCACAGGAGACCATCTTTGTTGAACCGTTTAAACATTAAGAGATGAAGAAATTAAAACTTGATTTTCTCAATAAAACTGTTTTGTGACATCCCTTGTTTTCTCCCGACACCCTTCATATTCAGTCACTTTATAAATTCTTGAATTGGCGCGCCCCATGCTTATCTTTTTAGTCATGCATAAACAAAATTAATATTTACTTTTTAGTACGAATTGTTTGAGAAGAGTATGTCTTTTAAAAAGTGTTATTATTATTTTTCGAGTTGTTTTGGTGTTGGGACACTTTTTCCTCAAGCTAATGTTGTGTGACCCAAATCGTAAAGTGTTCTGCAACCAGTGAAATCGTAATATCGTTTCAGGCTAGTATTTATTTTAGGATAAACAAGTTCATGTTAAAAACATGAAAATATGCTTTTAAAGTATATAAATATCCGAACAAAAACACCAGAGGTGCAAAAAGTGGAGCCAAGTTCTTTAGCCCTAAAAAGGTGTGAAATGGGAGACGGATGAGCCAAGTTCCTTGGTGACAGCATGTAACAGGAACAAAGGAACTTGGCGCGAGCTGGCAACAGCCTTAAGATTGGTGGCGGTGGACGTAGTGGGTTTTAGGATCCCCACCACCCTTATAGCTTGAGGATCATGAACCTTGCCACTTCGCGCCAAGTTCCTTTCTTCCTGTTATATGCTGTCACCAAGGGACTTGGCTCATCCGTCTCCCATTTCACACCTTTTTAGGGCTAAAGAACTTGGCTCCACTTTTTGCACCTCTGGTGTTTTTGTTCGGATTTCACAGCTTTTTGTACGTGTATAATATGTATACTCGCTCTCTCGGCCTCGTTTAGGTCCTCGCCCCCCGTGGCTGGCTGCGGCCTTAACTTCGAGTTTTTGGGTACTTACACCCCTTTATCGTAACCACTCTCCAGGACACTGTGCTTCCATGTTGCAGATTTTTTCCCATACCCACCACCCGTGGGAATGAAATATTTATTGAAACATAGGGAAGCTTTGCCATATTTATTGTAACCTACTTGTGATGATACAGCAAATTTGCTTCCTGCTGGCGGCCCTAAAATCCACCACCACCAACCCTAAGGCTCGAACATCACCTGATGTTTTGCTCGGATTTCACAGCTTTTTATACGTGTATATATATACTAGGTTCGCCTCGTTGGGTGTGCTGCCCCAGAATTCCGTGTGCGCCCCAACTTCAAATTTTTAGGGTTACGCCCCCTTTATTGTGATCAGACTTTCTGGGGACAGCGCCCCATGCTGTGCAGACCTTTTCCCATATCGCCTCGGGGGCTGCACCCTCATAGCGGTGGTTTGATCCATTTATTGAAACATTTTCGTGATGGTACACCTTCATACCAAATTTCGTTTCTCTAGCTTCAGTGGTTTGGAAAATGGTATTTGGGCGGCTATGTTGAATTAAAGAAAGCGATTTTTAAAAAGTTTTCTTACATTGCCGTTACCTACTTGTGATGGTACACCTTCATACCAAATTTCGTTTCTATAGCTCGAATGGTGTGGAAAAAGTTTTTGTGCGGCCATTTTGATCCAAGTTAACAACTTTTTCAAAAATGTAAATTATTCCTAAACTACTCTTGTTAATACACCTTTATGCCAAATTTCGTATCTCTAGTTCAAACGTTCTGGGGATTATGAAGTCAGCCATTTTTGATTCAAAATGATGTCTTTGCAGATATTTTGTAATCTACTAGTGATGATATACCGTCATACTTCGAAATTTCATATTTCAATATTTAACATCTTTTTTCTTACAGAAAATTTAAAAATCGCTGATTTCGCAATAAACTCTTCTTCCTGTATAACATGCTGACGTTTTGTGACACGTGGAACTCGGCTGCATGCACTGCCGTACGTGTTGATACTCCCCTCGATTCGCTCGCGTCGCTGCGCCAAGAATCCCACGGCAGGCCGCGCATCGAACTTGAGGAGTTTGGAGGAACTGCGTCTTTTTATCACAACCAGAATCTGCAGTGCACTGCGCCACATGATGCAGATATTCCCTCATACTCCAGAGCGCTGCGTCCGAATGGGGAAACGTCCACATTCTTCCTGTATAACATGCTCCTGGCAATGCTAACGTTTATGACGAGTAAAACTTGGTGGGACACGCAGGAGTATTGGAAGTTGGCGCGAGGAACTAGGCTCATCCATATTCCATTTCACCACTTTTTAAGGTTGAAAGAGTTGACTGGACAGTTTGAACCCCTGGTGCTTTTGCTCGTATTTCGCAGGTTTTTACACTTGTGTAATGTATATACTCGCTTCGCCTCATTGGGGCGCTGCCCCCAGAATTCCAAGATGGCCTCGCTGGGGCGCACCCCTTTATTGCAATCAGGCTCCAGCTGGGAACTGTAACCTAGTAGGGGAGACGAGCCGAATTTATTCTAACCTACTCGTAATGGTACACCTTCATACCAAATTTCGTTTCTCTAGCTTCAGTCGTTATAAAGTGGGGCTTAGGCGGGCATTTTGGATAAAAGATGGACACATTTTTAACGTTTTCTTATATTTTCGTGACATACTCGTGATGATACACTGTCATACCAAATTTCATTTCTCTATCTCGAACGATGTGAAAAATGGTATTTCAGCTGCCATTTTGAATCAAAGATGGTGAATTTTTTAAAACGTTGTTATGTTTTCCTAAACTACTCTTGATAATACATCATTATGCCAAATTTCCTATCTCTGGCTCAAGCAGTTGGAAAATGGATTTATGACGCCCGCCATTTTGGATCCAAGATGGCGTCTTTAGAGATATTTTGTAATATTTTCATAATCTACAAATAATGTTGTACTGTCAAACTAAATGTCATTATTCTAGCGGCAGCCGTTTAGGCTGTGTATTCTTTAAAAGTTTAGGGTTGGCGGCCATTTTGAATTCAACTTGGGGACTTTTTCAAATTTTTAAAAAGTTTTCTTAATTTGCTACCAATGATGTAGTTTCATACCAAATTTCACTGTTCTATCTTTAGCCGTTTAGGCTGTGTATTCTTTGAAATTTTAGGTTTGGCGGCCATTTTGAATCCAAGATGGCGACCTTTTCAAAATGTCGGAATTTTTCCTTTATCTACTTATCATCCTCTACCTTCATACCAAATTTCATGTTTCTAGCTTACTCCAAACACCCTAAACAATATGATGAGTGAGTCAGTCAGTCAGTCAGTGAGTGAGTGAGTGAGTGAGTCAGTTAGCCTAAAATGTGCAATTTCAGGGGTCCACAACTAGAACATAGTTTGAGATACGAATATGAAATTTTGTACATCTGCACATATTTACCATATCTCCTTAACGGCAAAAGCTCATATTCCTATCTTTAACATCTTTTTTCTTACGGGACCCCCAAATCGTCGATTTTGCCATAAACTCTTGTTCCTGTATAACATGCTTCTGGCAGTGCTAACGTTTTCTGACGTGAAGAACTTGGCTCATGCACTGCCGTGCATGTTGATATAGAAGTCAATGAAAGTAAAAATAGAATTTTGTATTGTCACCCGACTTACGTCGCTCTGCAAATTTTGATCATAGTATGATGTCGGAAAATGAGTTAAATATTAACGTTGCAAGATTTGAGGGCACCACGAACCATTGTGTACTAAAGAAAAGCATGTAAAAAGTGTACAATTTTTACCTAATCGGCCTCACAATAACAAAGATATTTGAATTAATGGCCGCCATCTTGAATTTAGGTGGTTTATTGGTATATTTAAAAGTGTTTACAGTGTTCAGAGAATGTCAAATTTTATGTTTGGTACCGTAAAACACATTTAAAATCTGAAAATCACTCAAATACTAGAATCAATAATTAATTATGAAATCTTGGACGCCATTTTGGATTTTCGGGATTCCTACGTCAAATTCAAAGTGCCTCAATATCTTAAAATGACCTTACAGGTATGTTTAGTCATCATGCCAAATTGTATGCTTTTATGAAAAAGCGCATAATTTTTCACCTATAATTATTCACTATTATAATTAAATAAATGTTTTTAATTGCATGAAAAGAAGCGAATTACAATAAGTTCCTTTTATCGTCAGCAGAGGGCAGCTTGTTAGAAAACAACAGAGCCACCTACAGTTATTTTTGAAAACTCACTGAACAGTTTGTAGACAAAATGTATTTATCTTTAGTTATAAATAATAATAATAATAATGTTTTATTATTATGAATTATCTTTATTTGACAGCAGCAGTAATAGTAGTAGTGATGGCGGTGGTAGCTATAATACATTTAGAAGCAATAACAAGAAATACACATAAATTGTGGACGCACTAAAACGAAGTATATTAGTGTCATTCTAAAGACACGAAATTGCAACAAACTACTTTTCTTTTCTGTGGTAATTATTTTAAAAATAAGATGCAAACGAAGAAAACATAGTGTTCAATAGCTTCGTCGCTCCGTATTCGTGACTTAGTTTTAACGTAGGGGTCTACTGCTATTTCTCTTGGAATGTGAAAAATATTTTCACAGCCATTAAAATACTTAGAATGTAATATTAATAATATGGAGGCAAGAATTCATTTTCCTAAAGAAATAAACAAAACAAAAAGAAATATAGCAAAAAACATTCAATCGGATTTTTTGTTTGTTAATTTAAATCTGGATTTATACTAGGACAAAGAAAAAAAATCTCAGCAAACAATAAGACAATGACAAAAAAATAAAGTAGCTTCGAAAATTATCCTTCGACGACAGAAAGAAAGAAGCAAAGTGTTCAAAGGTCATTGCTTTGATACAATACCGTCGTCGTCTTCCCAATTATGAGGTATCATTCAGGGTTTTATTAAGGCACTGTACTGGATCATCTCAATATTATCAGGAGCAATTTCAAAAGACCGCCAAGAGAAAAACCAGATGGCCTGTGCAATTAGCAACACCTATCCAACAGTAGCACGATTTTAGATGATCATATAATAACAAGACCTTCAACGAATATTTTCCCCTTCTTTTTCTGCGAAGAAGGAAAAACTGAAGAATGTATTTCTGGTATGTTCAGTGTTGACAGCAGTATTAAATTTCCTTGAAAAGCACTAACATTTTGTAAGAGCATATAATATAAAAGAGTGTGTGTCGAAATCACGTACGAGTAACAACAACCCATTCTTCTTAGAGTTACAGAATTTTTACCTTATTCTTCTAGGACACTGTGCATTAATTATAGTAGGTTATCTGTTACTACAATATTTCATTGCATGTATTGAACATACCCAGGAAAGTTTGTTAGTTTATTACACAATACACACATTTCACATGTCAAAATCAGATAATCTAATTTCTTGTAACATTATTTGTGAAACTTTGATATTATGAACACCACATTAACGAGTCCAAGGAACACAAGTTTTTGACCACCCAGGATGATAGTCCACGCACATTGTGGTCTTGGTTGTGCATAGTGCATACACCATACTTCCTTACCAGCAATATGGGACGAAAGCTCATACGGAACGAGCATCAACGACCATCCGTCCAGAGTGAGCGATTTTCTCTAATTTGTAGAAGCGGTAATATTCCTTGGACTTTCTGGTCTTTCAACTTATCAATCTTGTGGGGAGAAGTGTTCCTCCACAAACCTCGAGTATTACAGGCAAGGGTTTCGCCAGGATTTTCAGTTTGCGAGGGTGTAAAGTCCAAATTGGGAGGATGTATGTGGAGTTTTGTCGGTTTCTATCGATTTTTCACCACAAAAATTTTAACATTAGGGAGCGTTGTCGAGAATTTGGGGGGTTGACACTCCCACAGCGGGGTCTGGCGGAATCACTGATTACAGGACATGAAAGACCGCATCATTACTCTCAGTCCTCAAGGAGTGACATGCAAGGCCTTGATCAAAATACTTATTGAGTGTTCTAAAAACGGCAGCTGATATATTTTTCAAGTTACGATCAAGACCTGAATGCTTGTTATTGTGTCAAATTGTGAAAGAAAGTTGAAAATCATGTTAAAATAGATGAAACTCTTTGATCTTGACATGATATTAATAGCAGATACAACAAACAGTGATATTTTCAAATATATACAAGAAACAAAAGAAACACTAATGAAAACAATGTAATATTATTAATCGGTTTGTTTCTGACCAGGTTTTATTTCACATGTGCTCAATGTTATTATAATATTAATTTGTCAATTCGTGGAGTGTTTTTCATCGTTTTCTTTGGGGTTTCCATCCATCGCCTTTAACATGTTTCAGTAATGCCAACTCAATGGATTTTATCTTGATAAATTATAAATATTTAGGTGTCATTTTGAACACTGAGAGTCGTTTTCTCAGTATAGCTGCCTGGGAATAATCAAACACTACTTTTTTTTTTATCCGAAATTAAGGTTCTTTGAAAAAGTGTTCCTGCCAACCCTGAACATACATATTTTCTTTGGCAATCATCAATGTTCTCTACTATGTGATTTTCTGCTATGAATCCAAAGGGAAAAAAGGTGCACCCGAATGATGACGGGGTTTGTCTCTCAAGTAGCGAGGATCATTTTCCTTGTGAAGATCAGATCTAATTCGTGTTCGGGGCTTCATGAGAGAGGGGAAGGAAAAAGATGGGTGAATTAGTCGAAAACAGAGCTTCAAATGAGATCGTTGCGGCATTCTTGTTATCTTTTGCTATTTTCATTTGTTTTCTGTCTTTTTTTAGCCTTCTTTTCCTTTTCTTTGTTTTTCTTCAATTCCTTTATTTGTTCTCTTTCAAGTTTCTTACGCCAGTCTTTTCCTCCCTCCAATCGTCTCGTCTTCATCATGTCACTACCACACAGGCACCAATACATAACCTTGGAGCATACCTAATCCAATAAGCAGTTACTGGAATTGACTCCTAGTTAAAAGTAACCACAAACAAAGAAAGTTACAGACGATTTAAGTAGTCTTTATATAATGCCCTTATCACGTCGCATTGAGCAGATTACTTTTCGTCAGGTTTTTTGATTGTTCTTTTTTTATTTTTTTACTTGTTTTAGTTTTCCGTTTTCTTCCCCTCCTTACATTCCTCTTGAGGGAAAGAAAGAAATGACAGTAGCAGATGAACCTCAAACAATGGTATGGCAATTACTCAGAAAACAAGTTGCATTGTATAAAGTACTGAAGACAGGAAGGACAATAATAGACGCTTACTTGTTATAAAAGGTATACAAAGATGACTGTTGTTGAATACTGTATGTTTTCTTGTGATCAGGGATGTAATTGAGGCTATACGTGCGCGTTAGGTTAGGCACATACTAATAAGGCAAGTTGGAGCGGAGCAAAGTGAAGCAGAGCGGTACTGTATCATACTATTTTTTGTTCTTCTTCATATCCATGTTTCGAAGGTTTCCAATTGTATTTCTTCACTTTTTCTTACAGTGCACGTTCCTGCTTTATACAACACAATACTTCATACAAAATATTCGATTAATCTCTTCCTAAAATCTGTAGGCTATTCATCGGTCCAAAGAAGTTTTTTTTTTCTGTGAGTGTGTGTGTGTTTCGTCCTATTTATGCTTTCCTATTTTTTCAGGTCCCAGATACACGTAAATAATTAACTCAAATTGACCATGGAGTCGAATCAGAAAAGAAATTTCACTTTTTAATAGTCTTAAAATGGATAAGAGAGAGTTGTGTATAATGTTTGATTATTCAGTGCTCTACCAGCCTAAAAATATAGTCTCTACAACTGTACATAGTATTCTTTTTGTATTAATAATAATTTACAGCCATATTCAATCCACTACTCCCAGAGGGATGAGGTGGTCTACTGCTCCCATGCTAACCAGACGTGTTGGGAGAGGAGAGCCGAAACTCTTAACTGTGATCACCACTGCCTTCTACTCACTGTAGCTCCCCAAATTGTCCTCACGATGCTGGATCAATATCGAAATTTTGAATCCCCACCGGGAATAAAATCTATCCCACACAGCACTGTTTCTTGATTCAAGGTTGAAATTCCTTTGATTTTGCCTTGTCAGGCTTGACGTGATAAGACAAGTATAGTTCAAGCTTGATACAAACTTGATTTTTGCTAGATAAAATATGCTTGAATTTAACATCCCAATTTCATGCTTGATTATCCCTAACTTAGATAAGGCACTTTGTGATTTTGGAAAGTCAAGCATGATTCACTGCTTTGACGTTTCAAGACCAAAACAAGCTTGCTGCAAGACGATTTTGCTATGTGGGATGTGAATTGGCTCATGAGTAGTTACTGAGCTCTTGTTGAGCTCATCTGAGTGGCTATTGCTCTTGCTTTTGGTACGAAAATTTCAGGGTTCGATTTCCAGTGTTGCTCCTTTAATTTTGACGTTGACCCAGTATGGGGGGAGCTACTTCAACTAAGAAATAGTGGACTCCAGTTTAGAAAGTCATACTCAATACATGGCACCTTCTTTGAACGAAACTGTACCAAAACTTGATTTGAACTGTAACAAGCAGCCGTAGCTCAGTTGGTAGAGTGTTCTGAAGGTTCTGGGAACGATCCCACGACCGACTGAGATTCTCCCAGAGCTTTTCCCCAGTCATTCCAGGCAAATACCAGAAAGATACCTCAAAATTAGGCCATGGACGACTTTCTCGCAACGATCTCTTCCAACCCGACGAAAGGCAAATTTGGCTCAAGGTCACAAACAAATTCGACTTAGGCTATAGGCTATCAAGTGTAGTTTCACCAATAATAATAGAAAATATTATACGAAGTAGAATGCTTTTAGTTCCGTGATAATGACAATGATATAGAAAGTGCAGAACCACGATTGAATCATGTCTTAAAGGATATTAAAATTAAATAATTCAACAACGTTTTCTTGGAATCTCTCAAATTTCGTCAGATTGATTGTTTTAGTTTTCACAAAATCTTTTTCATTGTAGTCTGATCCTTCTTTCTTTCTTTTTTGTTTTTGTAGATTTTTATTCTTGTTCTTCTCTATTTTATTTTTCCATTTTAATCTCTTCTGTTATATAGGATTTAAGTTTCAGAAGTCGCTGTTCAATTCATTATCCATCTGTTGTTATCAGTCTTTCTGTTTTGTCTCTAGTTCTCCGTAAAAACTTATCAATTTTTCGTTTATCTTATGAATCTGGTTTATTGAAGAAAAGATGATAAAACGGTTAAATGTAAAATAATAATAATAAAAAAGACCAAGAATTGAAACTTACAAAAATTAAATAGAAAGGAAGAACAGGCTATAATAAAATCGATTATGTGAAAACAAATAAAAAAAGAAAGAAAAGACTTCAATGAAAACGATTCTGTGAAAACTGTCAAACCGATGAAGCTCGAAGAATTCAAACAAATAGTTATTTTACAGTAAAAAAACGACACTATAACTACATATTATATAATTTTACTGTATACTGTATAGAATCATTTGTAATCTCTTTTCGTCTATTTCTGCAGTTCTATTTAAGTCACACCTGGTACTAATATTTTGCTTTTATAGTTATTTTTAAGAGAGCGCAACCAAAATACCTCATTATATAGTTCCAAATATTACAAATGAAAGTTAAACATTGTAAATAAGATACAAATGGACCCTCTAGTTATTTTTTAACAAAATATATAGTGCGAGCGGTCCCGGGTTCGATTCCCGGTGGGGGCTCAAAAATTTCGGTGTTGACCCAGCATTGTGAGGACAATTGGGAAGCTGCTGTGAATAAAAGACAGTGGCGATCACAGTGAGATCTTCGGCTCTCCTCTCCCAACACGTCTGGTCAGTGTGGGAGCAGTAGACCAATTCCTCCCTCCGGGGAGAGGCCTCATCCAGTAGTGGATTGAATCTGGCTGTGATTTATTATATATAATTCGTTTATTGTAAAGACTATTCAAAATCATGAACGCTGTACGTTAACGGATCTTCGTTTAGGACTCCCGTACGAAAAACACACTTACATGAGCAAAAAGAAAATCAAATTCAACCAATGGAGATTATATTTTAAGACGCGACTCAAAAAACAGACTGCTTTACTAATCCTCGTACGTCAGAATACCGTTGTATTTCCAGCTTTGAATATTTTTAAATATTATTTATAAGTTGAAGAAAAAAAAACTTCTTTGGTCATCAATGGAATGCTTGTCAATCGTATTGATACAGAGACTTTTTTAAAACCAATTTCTCTCGCTATGTAAGGATGGTTCTTGATCTACAAAAAATAACAATAATAGAATTAAAAAAAAAGGGAAAATACTAGTTTCCTTTCGTGTCCCAATTTGGAGATCTTTTCTATTCGCGGTCATCTTTCCAATAGCCGGGACTGAAGGGAAAAACTCAATAAATCACACCCAATTTCTGGCCAGTTCTCTAACCTGTGAAGAAGGAAGCAGGAGTTCAAGAGACCAATTCGCGCTGGTTGTCTGCTAATGTAAGAATCTTCAGAGATTAATGTATTTCACGCAAATCTGGAGCTTTTACATGGCTGAAACAAGCGGTGAAAAACCTTTTTTCTCCTTTCTTTTCACTTACAATAAAAGTAGGTTTGGTAGAGCGACCAATATTTTTTTTATTTGTTCTTACAAGTGGAAGAATATGCGAAAATATTCGTACCACGCAAGATATCCATAGGGTATTACGAAAGGACAACACTAAACAAAGCTTGAGGTCTTAGAAAATATACATATATGTATATTTCTTCTTGTACGAAGTCACGTTTTGGATTACGGTAACAAGCGAAAGAGGTCCTTGGGACGGAAGAGGGTTTGGAAAACATTCGGCTACTTAGCACACGAAAATTATTCATCATTGCGACAAGAATGGGTAGCAATTAAAGAAACCCCTCCACTTGACTTGAACTAGAAAGGGGGATAAATAAAGAGGGCTGCGTTTGAATGTATCTGCATTTACAAATGTCTTCCAGATACATAATCCTTATAGTATTCAGAAAAAACGGTGTACCCCAAGGGTGCTAAATGGTTCCATACCTTTTCTTTACCAATTGAATAATCCTTTCTTATCTGCATACCAAGCTACCATAAGGTAGAAAAGAAAAAAGAGAAAGGATGGTGTTATCAATGATGTTGTATGCTTTAGCAGGAAGCAAACAATATTCGCATGTGCGTTTCTTAAGATTATCACAAGAGCAGAACAAATCAGCAAAGCTGTCTTAAAAAATACACAGAAAATGTCTTCTCTAGTTATATTTTTTGCATTGGTTTCTTTTTATTCACTGGTCTTTCTCGTCCATCAGTGAGTACTCCAGAGTGTCATAAAGAACGATACAAAAAAAAAATAGACGACTTTCACACGAATATTCGCACGCACGCACACACTTCACATGTATAGCCGTTGGAAAGGGTTCCATTTTTATATATAACAGGAAGGGGTAATTGTACAAGTAAGATACGTCCTTTCAGGGACGTTTATGAGTGTGTTTAGGTGCTTAAGAGAGCTCAGAAATTAAATATAAAAAAAATGTTAAGGCCAAAGAACAGACAGGATAAAGAAATATCATTTGTTGTTTTGTGAACTCTATGTGAATCTTTTCTATACTTTCGATCCTAAAAAAAACACAGCTTAATTGTTCTGGAAATTCATTCGGTTTGTCAACTGACAAACCATACCACACGCATCAACAGCAGACATGCTGGTTTGTTACCCTTTGAAAAATTCCTACAACTGTCTCTCCTAAGGGAAAGGTTTAAGTGTGCTTGAGTGTGAGGTTGCAAATATATGTGTCTCTCAGGTATCATATAACATTCCTCTACTTTCATAGTAGACAGTAATTATCGCCCCTTTTATATAGAGAATTTGTGAGTAGGTGACATTACTCATCATTGTCTATTGTCGACTTACGGAGTAAACGGATTTACGTTCGTGAGCTTGCATGAAACAAACAGATGTAGTCTTTTTTACTTTTCAAATAGCATACTTTGAGGGAAGGTCCTTAATAACGTGGTCCGGAGTTTTAAGGGGAGGTTCACGTAAGGTGTAGAAATTATATAGCGTAATAAAGTGTTCCAGTTACATACCATGGTTTTGTCACCAAAACTGACAGCGGGAGAAAATGATGCAGTTCTTGTCTTAACGAGGAACAATCCAATCAGACATGAAAATGTGCTCACTTCTAAGACTATTTTACTATCGCGTTGTTGAACCTTCTTTTCACTTTCAGTATACCTATGCCGTGATACACAGTTCACCTTTCGAAACAGCAAAATTGAACATTATTAGCAAATTTTTTCTGGCTTTTGCGTCATGTCGAAAGCAAACTAGTATATGAGGATAGCCGATTTACTTTAAGAAAACTATAATAAAGGCAATAATTATTTTTAGAGAATTACAACAGGAATCAATGGCAATAAAACTATACGAAGAAAACTTCAACAAAGTAGATAGAAATTAAATCAAATTTAAAAACAACAATCGACATTTTCAAATATGCTTCATAATCTCTATCAGCGGACGATGATAGACATATAAAGAGAATTGGGCAAATTATGGAAAATAGTCATCATAAGTTAGTTTTAAAATATAACATTCTTTCGCATTATCCAAATTGCTCTAATATCTATATGTTCTCTTTCGTTTATAATTTTATCAGTGCCTCCCTTTCGGCAGTGCAGGAGGGGCCCGCCCATGCCACGGGCCTCAAGCCTCTGGGGACCCCGCACTTTGGGAAACGGCCTGAGCCAAATTTGCCTAAAACCTTTAGGCTAAAGACCTTACAAATTAAATTCAAATCCATAATTTGGATTTTCGACTTTCCGGAATCCCGACTTTCTGAAATTCTGAAATAGAATTTGAAATCAAGAATTTGAATTTTATTTAAGGCTTTTAGACGCTTCAGGCTCAAGTGTTCATCGTAAGAATTCGTTACACTGTATTAAGCCTTAACCAGCAAGTTTTAATTGTTGTGAAAATAACGTCTTGTCGATCTGTCTGCTGGTGGTAAACGTTCTTTTCTACCATTTGATGATGATGATCGACTTTCCGAAATTCCTACTTTCCAAAATTCCGGAATCGCAGAAATTGTCATTCGAATTCCGGAATTCTGATTTCCATTTGGGAATGTTCCAGAATTCTGAACACCCCTATTAAAATACGCATTGATATAATATAAGTGAACTAAATCTAAGTTAACCAAAGTTATTACCATGAAGTGAACATAGAAGTCTATACCTTTTCATGTAACAGAAAGTAATAAAAAATTACACATGAAGGAGGTACACATGTTCTCTTTGAACATTACGTTCACTGGCACATAAAGGTAATTCGCACAGTAAGAAAGCAGAATAAGTCTTATCATATTAATTCGTATCGTAGCGGGAATTCTGCAAATCACAGTTTAGTGACGTATCCGATATAGGCTAGACCAGTGGTTCCCAAATTTTCCAGTTCGCGGACCCCTTGAGAACAAAATTAAAATTTCACGGACCCCTTCTAGATTTTGAAATAAAATAAACAGCAAATATGGTACAAATTCGGCAAAATTATCATATTAATGACACCAAACACAGTTTAACGTGAACAATGAAACTGATTTTGAACAATTAACTGTGCAATGTCTGATAATTTCAATATTAATTCATTCTCAACTTCGAGTTCATTTCTTAACTATGATTTCAAATACGTTAGAGAGGTAGGAGAATGCGGTTTCATATAAATAAGTAGTGGGGAACAGAGTTAAGTACTTGAAAGAATTTATCGAGAGTTGAGGATAGTCAGGCATGACATATAATTAAAAGTCAGATAGTTGTAATTGTGAAAACTGAAATTTTAATGACTGCCCGTTGAAGGTCTGCCAAAGAACAGTCTTCTTGTGGCGTAAGAGAGAAGTTGGTTCATAACCCATCTGCAAATGGATTTCTTATCCACATACCAGTTTGACCCGTCCCCCCGGAAATATTCCGTTAGTTACAAACATAATTGAGAATCTCCTTTGGAACATTTTCTTCTGACATCTAAACGAACTCTGCCATGGAAGGGAATTGCTCGAAGATTTCAAAGTCTAATCTCTTAATCTTAAGTTTCTGTTTGTTTTGTCTTTTTTATCATTCCCTCTCTTTTATCTCGAACCTGAAAAATAGTGATGCTAGATGCTTAAATTGAGTGCATTCAGATTGTTGAAGGTATCAGCAAAGTGTGATAACTTAAAAAAAAAAAAAAAAGGTTAATTTCATAGAACCTGTCGAAGTTCGAAGTTAGAATGTTAGTAAAAAAAAAAATTTGGAATTTACTTTCATAACCATAACGGCTGAACAAAATTAAGTTTTCATCATTCAGAGTGCGAGCGCTCTCATCTGACTGGGTAGAAAAATTTGTATATTTTTAATTCTGTTTATTTTTAAGTTTTATTTGTGACCTTCAGACATCTCTGTTTTCCTAATATTTTTGGCCATCTGATCTAACCTTCTTCTGTATTATTTGATAATAAAACTATACTCAAAGAGTTACTAGCTTTTTCGCCCAGAACTGCTAAGCCTATCAACAGGCTGTTTCATTAATTCCTCGCTTCCCCTTTTCATCGGTAGAGACACTTCATATGAAACACGAACAACACTTTTATACCGCTTACTGTATACATCAGTTTTCGCGTTTTTTTTTTCAAAATCGTTAATTTTTTTTTGTAACATAATTTGGTTGTTTTGTCTGCATAATAAATCTTGAAAAAGTATTGAAATGTCATGGCCCCCTGAAAACCCCGCCCTGAGGAGTGACCGCTCTCCAACTACTGCTGGCGATCTACGCATGCACATGCAGCATGCAACTAAAGCATCTGTCGCTGGTGTGGATGCAACTATTTCTGTCTTTCGGAGACATTTACCGCGAATCGGAGTATGTAAAGAAAGAGGAAAGGAGGTGAAACAAGAAGATAGAGAAACGCGAGAAGAGTTTTCTGGAAGAGAGCAAAAACCAGCATATGCATTGCTGTATATTCTGTAAAAATCCCTGTATCAGTTTAATCTACTGATAGTTTACCTGGTAAACCACACATGCAAGAAGGGTGGAGAAACCCAGGTAAAAGTATAATGACTCTAATCTGATTTCGGATCCTAGAGGCAGTGTTTGTTTCATGCAAACACACACACAAGAACACACAGTTGTATTTGCAGGATCCATCATTTGAGGGTGTACCTGAAAAGAAACTATGAGAACTATAAGGAGATATAGCCACTTGTATTACAGTAATTTTCCAATATTCGCCATATGCCATTTTTAAAAAATCAAATACACATATTCTGCAAACATCGAGATGTTGATAGAGCTTTGCTGATTTCATGCTTTCATTGATAGCAAATAACACACTGCAGACACAATACTTCTTCTTTTTGAATGGAAATAAATCTGAGATTTATGTAAGTATCAGAATATTTAGGAATCTCCATAGGTATTGCAACATTTTCAGTCTCTGAAGAACCTAAGTTTCTGATATCATTAAGACCTGCAATATTTTGAATCTCTGAAGAACGCTTCATAGAATTGCACTTAAGCCAACAATCCATGTTACAAGCTACACATGCGTAACTTGCTATGTGAGAGCTACGGCCAGAGCTAAACCACCAAGACCGGAAACTGATCTAATAAAAAGAGTAACATCATTCTCACGGACAACAAATAAAAAACAGAGCGCGACTGTTAGTACCATTTCCACAGTTAACGCTTATGTTTGCGAAACTAGTGTAATCTAGCGGATGCTTTAAGGAACTTCTTGCACATGCTTCTCATTCCCTTATCATACTAATTAAATTTCCTTTTTTTTACTATCCCTTTTGTTTCAACTTTTGCGTGTTTGAGTGAGGATATTAAGTATTTACTACAAGTATTTTCTTTTTTTACAATGTCTGTTTGTATAGTGAAATATCCGAATAGCGGACACCATCGGTGCATAAAAAAAACTGCTATTTAGACATACACATTGAAACTTTTCTTAAACAGCCATAGCCAATTGAAATAACGAAATGACGGATACTTTGAATATATTGTTAGCTTATCATTAAAAGTGAAATGTTTAAAAACTATTTTTTTTTTTAAAATTTCTAACTTATGATTCCTTGAACATAAAAATTTGAGAAAAAAGACGGTATACTGTATTTTTTGTTAGAAATGTCTGCGGACCCCCTGAAACATTGCCACGAACACCAGTTTGGGAACCTCTGGGCTAGACCAATTGCATATCTTTCATTCTTACAACAATTTTAGTTTGTACGCTTCACGGGAAAAGATAGTGTCGTAGGACTTGCAGGTTCCTGCCGTTTTTTTTTGTTTTTTTTTGTTTGTTTTTTTTTTTATCACGACAGCATGCACGACAGTAAACTGCATTCATATCATTTTACTCTCTGTCTAGTGTGTTGTTCTCTTGTCGAAATGTTGTGCATTTTTTAAGTAAAGAAAGTTCAGTTACTAAATATAACATGCAGTTCGCCATGTTTAATAACTCGCATCGAAGCTAGTTTATTCTCTCGATTCTGGCTAATCATGTGGCTAGACTAGAATGTAAACCTAGGATGCGAGTCATTAAACATGGCGAACTGCGTGTTATATTTGATAATAGAAAAACAGTAGAATAGTTCAATCTCCCAGTTTCTTTCTTTTCGGTCTTCTCTCAATGTAGCTGGCAACACTAATGCACGAAGGTGGTCCTTTTCGTAAAACAAATCTACATCGGCTTGTATGTTGGCGACAACAAAAAGTGTTGAAGTGGGTTTGATGAACAATCTGAACATGAAGAACTGTTTTGCGGTTTTGTTATTGTTGTTATAGTTTCTCTAGCGGTGTCCACTAGAAAGTGAGAAGACATACGAAGATGTGGGGCACGAACTAATTGTTATCGCTTTCCATCAACGCTTGTCACAGACAACTTAACATCCATTATTCCAAGGAAGAGAAGAAATGGGTTTCGCCCACGATACAAGAACAAGCTAAATGGAAAACGGGACGGGGGGAGGTTGATATGGATAGGACCGTTATTTACGATCTTGATCGCAGATTCCTCTCGAAGGTCTTTCAAAACCCATTCTTTAGACACTTTGTCGTATTTGTCGTCTTAACCTGGTCATCATGTGACTATGGCGCATCTAGAATGTGAAGAGATTTTATTTTTAGATTTTCCAGCTTGAATGATTTTTTAAAATGTGAGCTTGCCTTTTGTGAAATCAGCAGTTTATTAAAAAAATATTGACTACCATTGCCTAGATCTCACAACAGATGAAGAATTTGACGATGAGTGTTCTGCCCGAAACCAGGTCCTGACCCAAAGGTCCCTGAGTAAGTTTGAACCGATTGTGGTTTACCATTGCCTTCCATTGGATGAAGATGACGTCCTAATGAACGAGCCTACATTTTAAGGTGGGATCAGAGAAACTTGTTTCCCCACCGGGAATCGAACAAGGGCCCTAAGTTTACAAGACAACAAGGGCCCTATGTTACTACTCACTAACAGGGAACACAGTTGTAAAATATATAAATCGTTTTTGCAGGTGTTCTATTCTCTTTTGGATTATGACCAATGTTCTGCAAAGGACTTTGCAGCAAACACATGTATGCGGAAAGTATGTTAAATGTATGGATCAAACAAATTATACATATATTCTTTTTCTGCTTGAGTTCTGGAGACAACCAATATGTAACAAGTACTAGTAAGTTTAATGAGGTTGAAATACTAAGAGCAGCCCCAAAACTACCGAGGATGTCAATCGAAAATACTTTAAAATCCAATGATATAAGGTTGACAGCATAAAATTATAGGCAGAACCAAATAACAACCTTCTGGAATGCTTGTGAACCCTTTAAATAGAGATAGCTTGGAAAATAAAAAGGACCTGTTCGTTTAAATTATTAATTTGAAACTGCTGAATAAATTGAGTTCACAGAACCAAAATTTGAAACGTTTTTCCTTCTAATTGCGTTAACAAGACGCTAGAGTGAATTCTTAGACTCGAAATAGCTAATAAAATGTAAAGGTCCTGCAAGATTCAATGTTACCAATTTTAAAATAGTAAGTTTTCCCAATTTTCTTAAAACCCTTACTATTATTATTATTATTAGTAGTAGTAGTATTCCTGATATTGTCAAAATTCAATACGATATTGATGAAATTGAAAATGGTGTGCCGATAAAAAAAATTAAAATTAAAAAAATTAAAACCAATTTTAACATGAAGAACCGTACTTCTTCGAGTGAAGCTCACAAACTAGTCTGTTAGCGGTACTCCAATGTATATAGCTAGTTTCGGATCTATCGAACTATAAGCCCGATTTTGATGCTTGAACTTGCATTTGAAAGCTCTTTGCCATACTAAGACACAGAAAAAAAATTGGGTCGGTAGAAAATCCCTGGAATCCCCTAGGGTGGCGCGAAAAAATTCAAAATTTCACATTTCTGATGATAGTACTGACCCCAGACCATACATGCTGCCGAAACTTGTGGAGTCGTAATCTACGCTTCAATACCTTTCAAACGGTGTATGTCAAAATCGGTTAAGGGGTTTAAAAGTTATGACTTTTTCAGCTTAATAACAAAATTTTAACAAATGATCGAAAAATTTGTCTACCATTCTGTCTGTCTTTCTGTTTTAGCCCCAAATGCTTGGTACCGTACTAGGGATTTTCAGGGCGAATTGCGTGCCCAACATTGATGAAAAAAATGCTTGTTTTTTGATAGGAGTTACCGTTTTCGAGATACGGAGCCTACCATGGTCCAAAATCGATATTTTGTATGCACTTTTTTAATAGGCAGAATTACAAAATAAGTGGTATCAGTACAAAAATCCCCTTCGGAGTAAAGAAAAGAGCGACGCAAGAATTCTTCTCACAAAAGAAGTGATATCCATTTTGCGAGTGATTTTCTTTGTGCCACTATGGGAGAAGGGAGACTACTAAGTCTCTTAATTTTATTACAAAGGAAACAATTCCGCCATAGTGACACAAAGAAAATCACTCGCAAAATGGGTATCACTTCTTTTGTGTTTAGAATTCTTGCGGCACTCTTCCCTTTACCCCAAAGAGGTTTCTATACTGATATCGTATACTCAGAAAACTAATTATGCAATAAGTAAATAGGTCGTAAAGCCGGGAGACATTGTGAGCAATTGACGAAATATTCAATAAAATTCATTTTAGGTATATTTCGAAGAAAAATCTACCTATTGAGATCGGTACGATATCTATGTATATAAGTCTATTTAAATATATATATTTATTTATATATTAACACGCTAGCGGCCATAATTTTGAAGATATTTCAACCAAATTTTAGTATGTTATTTCTAGGCTTAATTGCTCGGTTAAGTTCGTTAATGAGCAAAATCGGTCGCCATCTTGGATCCAAAATGGTCGCCGAATCCATTGTTGTATAGTCTAAACCGCTGGGGCTACTGAGACAAAATTTGGCATAAAGATACATCATCACTGTTTGATTACGAAAATGTTACCTAATGAATTCAAAGACGCCATCTTGGATCCAAAATGGCGGAAGCAAGAAATGTATTTTCCATATCGTTTGAGCTAGAGATACGGAATTTGTCATAAAGGTGTATTGTTACTAGTAGTTCAAGAAAATATTACGAAATGTTGAAAAAGTCGCCATCTTGGATCCAAAATGACCGCCGAAACCATTGTTGTATAGAATACACAGCCTAAATGGCTGCAGCTAGACGTATCAAATTTGGTAACAAGATACATTATAACTTGTATGTTACTAAAATATTACATGATGTATCCACAGACGCCATTTTGGATCCAAAATGGCGGCCCTTAAAATCCACTTTCGACAGCGTTTGAGCTAGAAATAAGAAATTTAGCATAAATATGCATTATGACGAGTAGTTTAGGGAAATATTACAACATTTGGGGAAAGTCGCCATCTTGGATCCAAAATGACCGCCAAATATTCAATTTTGCACACCGTTTGAGTTGGATAAATAAAATTTTACTTGAAGGTGTACCATCACAAGTAGGTCACGACAATATAAGAAAACTTTAAAAAAGTCGTCAACTTGGATCCAAATTGGCCGCCCCAAAATCCAAATCATTGAAGATAGAGAAAAGAAATTTTCTTTGAAGGTGTATGACCAAGAGTAGGATACAATAAATGGGGCAAACCTCCCCTTTGGGGCAAGCTTCCGTGGGAGGGTGCAGATGGACACCATGGTGGTGTAGTGCTGCAGGGAAATTTTGGTTAAGATAAAGGAGGCGCATCCTCTCAATAGCATTGAAGTTGGAGGGGGGGGGGCGGATTTTTAGGTAGATTTCGAAGAAAAATCTATTTTTTATGGAAACGTCTAAAAATATTACACAAAATATTCTGTTCAATCTTAACCACAATTACATGCTAGAAATCTTTGGTATAAGTAAGTGTATGCTGAATAATAATGATTTTTCAAAACCCTTAATTTGCGCAAACTCTCCTACTAGAGTAGATAAGATTTCGCACATGGGTAGGAGAGACTGCGCATGAGAATAAAATAACATGCGATAGTACGAACCAAATAGAAACTACTTAATTGTTGTCCAAAACATTGTAAATTGTATTACCAAAAGAAATTAGGTCAAGCAGCCTGAATATTCCTATTAAATATTACATTTCTTATTCTTGACAGTCATTATAAACTTTACTAATTCAATCGTAAATGGACAGAGGAAAAGGATTTTATGCTCTTCACACAGCGTATTTCTCCGTCAAGTAGTGGACCAAGATAAAAAATAACATAAAAATCTAGCCGTGTTTTATACATAACTTTGCGCAAACTCTCCTCCCATTGTATTAAATGAATGTACTGCGAAAACTCTCCTTTTTGACGCTTGTGCCAACAATCCTCATTAGGGAGGAGAGATTACGCATCACATACCTTGGGTGCAAATTTCCAGAATGACAGCAAACTCCTTACAACACTAGTTCTGACAAATACACCTAAGATATTTAGCTCAGATACATCTTGATTTATGATTATTTTACAGTAAAGCATTTCCTTTGAAAATATATACAACGCTTGTTAAAATTCAAGCAATTAACTTGTGTCAGTTAAATTAATGATAAGTTTCAGCGACCACGTTCTATCACAGGAATTTAACTGACGAATCTGCCAATAACGCATCACTTGTCCTTCACTCGCAAAACGTCAGTCCAATTCTTAGTAGAAAAGCAGCCACATGCTGAATGACTGTGACCTGTAACGTCTGGTCAGACTCGCCCGGGCAAACAGAAAAGCAAAAAAATGCGTGATCTGACAGCAGGAATCCATGTAGGACTTCTCAGGAACGTGTCAAGGATGATGAGAGTGTATAAATCATCCCTGAACGCGTCTTAGAGGTCAGTGCAGCGCAATTTGGTCTTCGTGGGGTATCGCAGCCGAAGACCGACACGCGTGCCGCTACTAATCGTTGCCCATTGGAGGCGGCCACTCACATGGCCTCGGAACACATGGATTGGTCCTTAGGAGACTTGCAACGTGGAGCATGGTCAGATGAGTCACGTTTCCAATAGGTACGTGCGGATGGTAGGTAGGACCCGAGTGTGGCGCAGACCCCATGAGGCCATGGACCCAGACACTGTGCAAGCTGGTGGTGGCTTCGTCATGGTGTGGGACGTGTTTACTTGGCATGGTTTGGATCCTCTAGTCCGTTCATACCGGTTAGGGCTATGTTCACCTGCTTGGTGACTATCTCCAGCTCTTTATGAACATCATGTACCGTGTCAAGAATGAGATTTTTCAGGATGGCAATGCGCCACGTCACCGGACCATAATGCCCTTCTCGAAAGTATGATTTGGCTCTCTAGATCGCCGGACATGAACCCTATCGAACCCATATGGGATATCATCGAAAGGCAATTCGTGCCCAGGATCCTCCATCTGCAACAACACACCGAATCGTGGACGACAATCGAGACTGCATGGCTACATATTCATCCAACGGACTACCAGCAACTTGTCTCATCCATGCCACGTCGAGTTGCTGCACTTTGCCGTGCTTGAGGGAGTCCCACACATTATTAGGTAAGTATCCCATGACTTTTGGCACTTCAGTGTATTGAAGGTATACTGAAATATAAAATTCAAAGTAAATATTAATTAAAATAAAATCTACTTCCAAGTACCAGCGCACAAATTAAGACATAATCACTTTTTAACTGCAAAGGATTTTTTTGAAACTTTGTTAGCGGATTGATAGACCAGTGTAATAAACAATAAACTATTTTTTAATTGCAACTATACCATTATTACATTTGAAGTGTACAGGAAAAGAAGGAGATTTTTTCATGAAAGGTGATTTTCTCATAAAACGCATTTCAAAGTCCAGTTCTCCCATTTATGCCCATGTATTTTATAATTTAAAATCGCTATTGGTAATTTTTTGGAGCATTTTAATTGAAACTTTCTGAGCTGTTCGCTGTCATTGCGTATATTTGTTACGAGTGGAAAATCATTTTTTTTTTAAGTGCACTTTCCTTCTTCTTTTCATGTAGGCTTCATTTTGAATTGTAGTTTTAATACATTTACATGTACATGTTTGTATTAAATATTTTATGTGTCATACTAATAGCAGGAATCTTTGTAATTCTAATAACATAGAATCATGTACAATTTTTACTTTTGGTATTAGACGGACTTATATTAATAAATTTTATTATTGTTGTTATTAATAAATGTTATTATTGTTATTATTACTACTTTTATTAAAACTCTATTAGGCAGATTGAAAAATCAGTATAATAAACAATCAACCTTTTTTCTTTAAAAAATAACAACTAGACCATTGTCAGATTTTATTCCTAGTTTTAATACATAATCGTTTACTCCCTTGTGTAGATTTGTAATCAGTAATTTATGCACCACGTTTGTACTTCTAGAAATGTATTCACTTATTTGTAATTTTTATTTATGTATGTAAGTAATTTGAACCTGTATAGAATTTGAACTAAGCTATATAGGCTAGAAAGCTGTTCATGGTGCACTAATAAATTATTATTATTATTATTATTATTATTATTATTATTATTATTATTATTATTATTATTATTATTATTATTATTATAGCATTCTCTTTGGATGTACTGGCTGGTCACAAAGGACTTTGGAGAGGCTGACCAGTAGTGAATTATGCTGACCATATAGCCAAAGGTCATGGGTTTGAATCCCGCCCGGGGCATGGATGTTTGTAGATTTTAACTAGGTGTATAGGACCAATTATGACGGGCTGAAGTCAAAAGTTACTAGACTGAGTTTGCTACAGTAGTGATTTGTAATTGATCGTATGGGAATGGAAGAATGATAAAGTTTGAAGAACGAAAAATATTGCCGATTTAAGTGGATTTTGAATCACTTGCCATGTGCACAATCTGTCCCATAAATAATACCTTTTCTGGAAGAAAATGTCCCACGAGTTGGCTCCACTGATTACCTTGTTCTTGTTTTTTTGGTATTCTCTTTCAATTGCTTGTGATTTGATGCCACCAGTCAAGTTTAGCAATGACAATCAGCCTGCCATCTACTGGTGGACACAACAACGACTAACAGTTCTTACAGTCTGGCAGATGTTTTATTTCTCAAGGATATAAACATAAATTTGTCCTTTAGAGATAGATAAATTCAGGGATGAATATTAAAACTGTAATAAACTATTTCAGATCACGTGTACTGACTCTTTAAGCATTATTTCTATACTTTTTGTCTTGTATTTGTTTCAAGTTGGTTCCTAACTGAATATAGGGTGTAACAAAATTCGACGAACAAATTTCAGAATTGAATTCCGGACACTAAAGCAAGATTTTTTTTCTTTTTTTTTTTGATTAATCGAATTCTGCTGCGTATTCGATATAAAGGGTTTACAACGTGGGGCCCCAAATTATCTTCCTGCATGGTAATCAAATAGGTATATTTTGATCAAACATAAACTGTGCATTAAAGTAAAATTATGCTTTTGGTGGTTAATTTTGTATAAATACGGTAGATACTGGAAGTTAAAATATGACGTCATCAGTTGGACAGGGTTGAAAACTTAATATAAAGTTTTACTCTTTTCCAAAAAATACTTTAAAAAAAAACAAAAAAAACACTTCGTTCGTATGGCACTATTAAATACTTAGAAATATTATTAAAAGAAATATTTTTGTGGAAATAATCTATATTGAAACAGTATGTACAGTAGTTCAGAACGTAAAAACAATAACGCCAGCTATAATCCAGTTTCGTAATTATTGCTGCAACCGTAGAGCCGACTTTTCATACAGGCGCTCGGCGCATGCTTTGCTTGCGATTTCTATGAGTAGCCAATAAAAAATCGTGTTTCACATAGAATATATACTTAAACACGTGTTTTAATTGGCCATTCAGTCAATCGCAAGCGAGCGCCTGTATGAAAAACCAGTCTATCGCTATTAAAAAGCTTGTTACAGCATATTTCAGGATAAGAATTCTTTAAATTGAAACTCTATAAAATCAAGAATAGTGTAATGCAATATTTTTGTTGTTGAACTTGTCTTAACACCCTCTCCCCCCAGGAGACAAACACACACACATTTACACATGTGTTTAACCAAAACTACTAATTTTTATTTTTCCTATTTCTTCAGTGTTTGTCAGAAAGAAGTGCATACAACCTATTTTTTTTCTTTAAAAATGACTGGAAAGACAACCTTAAAAAAGTAGAGCATTCTTTTCTAAAGAAGATATGAAATGGTGATATAAAAAGATGTCTGGTAACTATATTCAAAATTCACTGGTTGATTTAGTCTATGCCAGTGTTTTTCAATCTTTTAATACTCACGAACCGGCAAAATACAGGAAAAAAATATTGAAGAACCAGTAAGATGCCAGTAAGTTAGATATTTATTTAACCATTCTGACAGGGTTTTCAAGTTTTCCTTCAGTTTCACCAGGCGAATGACGGTATAGTACCTTAAGTAAAGTCCTGCCTGATACCTTCCCTATCCTCTACCTAAGCCATCCCGGCCTGAGCCAAAGATGACAAAGGACCTTAAATAAATTCAAATTTAAAATGCTATCCAATATCAGAGTCACTCACCTCCGACAATTATAATAACGTCACGTGTAAAACTACATTTGGACAGCAAGTAGAACTAACTAACTACAATCATTTATCGATGGTCATATAGTATATAACTACCATACAAAAATAATACTTTCTCAGACGGGCTCAGGACAAATTTGCTTCTCCGTTTGATATTAAGATTATTGAAATGGAAACATCAATATTATCTTGCAAATAACGTACAGTAATTAACATCAAGGAAAAGTGTTTACAACTATCAGCTGATGATGGAGTTCCTTTTAGTCGTTTACTGTCAGACGTATTTATTTTTAAGAATGCGGAAGGCGAGAGCTTGACATTTTTAACACAGAATTTTTCATCTAAGGAAGAGTGATTTTTGCAAAAGGAAAAGTTTATTCTATTGGAACTCAATAAAAATAATGAATAAACTGATGTAACCTTGCCTCGCATATTCTTCCGCAGTGACCTTTTTTTCGTAATAACTTTGTGATGCTGTGGTCAATGAGAATCACAACAATAAAACGTATTGATATCGGCTGCCTCGAGGGACCATGCATGACTAGAATTTCTTGTTGGTGTTGTAAACATCATAGTCTTTCTGTCATTTCTTTTCGGTTACACCGTTGTTGTCTTTTTTTCATACTTTCCTAACATGTAAGCAGGTACGTATCCAGAAGTTGGTGTCGTGGGGATTCAAGACTTTCGTGTGAAAGTCCAAGATGTGTTTTGGTGTGAAACTTATATAGCACATACATAATTACGCCCAAAATTGATACTAATCTACATATATAAAGTCCCTAATGTACAATGCCTGTCTGTTCTTCCATCAGTATTTAATGCATTTACCCTTGGTGTAGAAATATGAAATTCGGCATTAAGATTGATGAACGGATTGGAATTTTAGAGAAAAAGAATACAATTATAACTTTAAGTACCATCCTAGTAACATTCCTAAATCCCCGGGTATTGAAAATTCACTTCTCGTTGGATTAGAAAGTTGAAATTTGATATGAAGATTTGCATGTAGGTTGAAATTAGGGGAATTATCTCCTTCAGTACCCTCATAAAACTCCGTAGGTTTAGAAAACCGTGGTCCTAGTAGAAGCTTGCGATCAGATAGGTCTACAGGTAAATATAGAGAAAACAAAATACATGATAGCAAGCCGAAACACTGAGAATGAAGGAAATAGATAAGGCAACAATTAAGAATGAGAACATAGAGAAGGCAACAATTAAGAATGAGAACATAGAGAAGGTAAAGAAATTTGAATATTTAGAAGCATAATTATGTAAGAAACAAAACCGAGGTCATGGAAGAAATAAAAGTCACTTAGCATCGGGCAAATCATGTTTCTATTCAGTCCAGAAATTCCTAACCTTGCGATTAATATCCAGAAAGTTGAAAATGAAAATATACAGAACGGTTATTACAGAAAAAATATATTGAAAATATACAGAACGGAACGGATATACAGAACGTAATCACTGGTGTCTGTACTGCTAGGTATTTCACCATAAAAGGATTTTTTTTCTTTTTACAATAAACGATATGTCTTTCTCTAACCTTAAGTGGATAGCCCGAATTCACTCACACGAACGATGAACTGATCTCAACTTTCCAGAATATGTACTACCTGATACGGGGCTCAAGTCCACTAAGAGTCCATTGAACTCAGTGGTTGCCAATCAACTTTAAGGAAAGAGAAATTGTAGGTTCCGTCCTTAGAAGCCCACAAGTTCGTTTTTTAAACGTTAGGAGGGGCCACTGTGGCTCAGTTGGTAGAGTGCCCACCTCTGGTGATAGGGGTCGTCGGATCGATCCCTGCTCATGCCATGTGGACTTTGTGGTGGACAAACACCGTGTGCGTGGGTTTTCCCGAGGTGCTCCCGTTTCCTCCCACTTCCTTTACTCCACCAATTCGCCCCATCATTATCTATACGCCATAGTTGCCTAAAGGCCTTAAAATAAATTAAATTCAATTCAATTAAACGTTAGGAACCATTGAAATAAACAATGGGTTGAATGGGAAACATGCAGGTTCGTTTGCTCTTTACTTGCAGTTCAAATCAAATGGTAGAGGACGCTTGTACTAGTTGTCGGAATTTATTTTGAATTAGAGATTACAATTTTCCTCTGATCTCCAATGCTGTACGTGTAAATGACTATCGCTTTCGGTCGTAGCGTAAAGAGACGTGTCTCCCTGTTGAATTTAGCTTGGCTTGTTTGATGCAGATGCTGTCAACAGGAGAAATTATATATCCATCTTTCGCGCGCTGCCAAGAACCTGCCGTTGCTCTCTTGTATACATACATGAAGGGAGTGGTATCTATTATGCAGGAGTACGTATGTGTGTGCGTGTGTGATTGTGTCTGTCTGTCTTATGTCTACATACAACGAAAGTGTTTTCTGAGAAGACACTTGCCCAATTTCTCTGCTTGTCCTTCAGAGGAACAAAAAAGGATTGCCGCCGTTTTTGCGGGAGTCGAACATTTGCCAACTCCTTATGATTATGATTGACATTTCAAAGTTTAAATACAGAATGAAAAAAAAAACGAAAGAGTCGGAGAAAGAGGAAAAAGAGAAGAGTCCGTCTGTATTTGACACATGGATAAAGTCATTCAGTACTCGCAACACAAACAAGATTTCTTATAACAAAAACAGAAGACAGATGAAATCTTTCTTTCTAAACGGACACCCGCGCAACATCATCACGTTATTCCAGTCACCCTAAGAAGCAGAGGAATCTCTTCTGTTAAAGCTTTAAAACTATAGAATGAGCATCATCTATTTACCGGAGGTTTCTTATCCGCCTATGAGTATGTATTATTACTATTAGTATTACTGTTATTATTTCTCTTAGGCTGTCTTCTGAATAAGATGTCACAATATGTCACCTCCCATATGTAAACACAGACACAAATGCATCTTTGTCTTCACCTAAAGTTTCTTTTTTCGCTTCTTCTTTAAGAAGAGCCAACTCCTTCAACGTTTTGCTGTACTAACTATTCTGTTTGGTCGTTTTTCTGTTTTAATTTTTTGACTAATGATATGTCTTCTTTCTCCCATAAGTCAACACAAAAATGAAACTGAAGTGTGTTTGTTCTTATCTATAGATACAAGCGTTTTCTGTCTCTTTTGAGCTACTTTTGTACCTAAGTGTGTGTGTGTGTGTGTGTACTGTGTTTTATTGTGAATGAGCGTGCGCGCGCAATGGTCGTTGTTTAGTCTCTTTTTGGATGGTCTCGAAAAATCCATCATGTATGAACTACTGAACCGACTAAACAAAGCTTGACAAGTGAAAATGGAAGATGGCTCAATTTTGTAGCATTATATTAGGCGGTTTTTCACATCCACTTTGATGTATACGTATATATACACGTAAATAAATATTCAGAATGAACAGGCTTTATAACGCTTGTTGCTTTTCCTTTATTATTTCTGAAATGCTGCAAAGTTACTTTTTTTTTTACCGCACTTTCATGAATATGATTTGTCTGTTCGTGTTTTGTTTCCGCTTCAAATCCTGTAAATTTTCACGAACTTATCATTGATCAATAAATTAGAAACTTTATACACTTATATTTACCTCAACTATTAAAAATTTGAATTTTTACAGGAACATATTTAGTGGGTGACGCCCCAAAATTAAGAAATTTAAACAGAATTAGTAGAAACTTAGACAAAATTATCCGTATTTATGATATATTTCATGCGCAGACAAACCTCATGGGAGCTCTCTAATCCATTGCTTCCTGAAGTTGTCTAATATTTACTTAAGGGAAACCATCTCAAACCAAAAATATAAAATAATAATAAAAAGAACTTCAGATTCACAACTTTCATACGAAGTTGAATCGAAAATCATTTACTCTAAAAAAGTTTAGTAAAAATATAGGAAAGGTTAAAAAAAATCAAGTTTTATCAAAACTGTACTAAAAACAAAATAATTGATTCAACTATATATACCTTTTATTGAATTAAATGACCAAAAATATAAGCATGGAGCGTTTATGGCAATTACTTGTGATTATTATTACGTAATATTAACATGAACATCATTTGCTATAAGCACTCCACGGTTATATGTTTAGTCATTTAATTCTAAAGAAAATATAAAGAGCTGAATAAATTTATTTTTTATTTATTCCAGCTGTGTGGAAATAAATTAAAACAATGATTATCCAAGTGTATACATTACAAAATAGTTGAGGACTTTGAGCTAATCAGATCTATATGTATTATGTAAAATTAAAGAAAAAAATGTACCTGAGAAATGAATAGAAAAATACAAGACAAAAAGTGCAAGGTCTATTTATCTTAAATTTCAGGTGAGCTTTAAAAATAGAGAACAGAAGAAAATAAGAATGGCAACAATATATATGTGTACGAATACAAAAAGGGATCAAGCAAATGAAAACTCTATTGAGAAAGAATTAAGACTTTAAATTACCAAACATACCGAGGTATGTGGAAAGAAAAGGGGGAGGCCTTCATCCAGCAGTGGATAGAAAACGGCTGAATATGATGATATATATATATAATAAATCACAGCCATATTCAATCCACTAGTGGATGAGGCCTCTCCCCGAAGGGAGGAGTTGGTCTACTGCTCCCACGCTGACCAGACGGGTTGGGAGAGGAGAGCCGAAACTCTCACTGTGATCGCCACTGTCTTTTATTCACAGCCGCTCCCCAATTGTCCTCACGATGCTGGGTGAACACCGAAATATTTGAGCCCCCATCGGGAATCGAACCCGGGACCGCTCGCATTGAAGTCGAGCGCGCTACCGACTAGGCTACGCAGGAGCTCATATATTTATTTATTTATTTATTTATTTATTTATTTATTTATTTATTTATTTATTTATTTATTTATTTATTTATGTGATTTTGCAATGAAGCAAGTCGAAAATCATTGAAGTTTTCAAGTAAATTATTATGCTCAATTTTCCTTCAATACAGACAATAATTTTCCTTTAATCAACTTGCTTGCGCGCGCAAGCAGCGAGGACAGGTCTCTCGTTCGGCAGCGCAAAAGTGGTCCCTTTGCTTCCTCGAAAATAAACAGAAATTGTCACATTATTATTGTTCCAGTCCAGGACTTTCAATTGAGTACGATTCTATGTATTTAAGGCCTCTATAAATCTTTAACGTCAACCCATTTAGAACTTTGATATTTACACAGTGAGTAAATGATAAGGACATAGAAAAATCTAAACTAATCATCGACAACTGGCCTCTTTCCGTTTGGATGCAAACATATATATATAATCTAATACATATCACCCATGACGTAGAAGAGTGACACAATCCCAAAAAATGCAACTTTACAGGAGAGCAGAAAAACGAAATCAGTTAACATTACGTTTAATGTAGTACAGAGATGACAAAACTGATCTCTAGCGGCCACCGTTCAAGCTACGAGCATGAAAATTTGTGAGGTGAGTGAAATGATTTGTATCTTATCATGCCAAAAACTAAAATTTGCCAAATTTTGAGTTGTGTCACTCTTATCTATGATATTTCAAGTCTTTATTCAACTCAGGCACTGGTCTAAACGGTGCATGAATTTTTGAATTAGCTCCTCAAAGAAGTTGCCGTCTTCAGTTAATGTCCAACGAATTAACATCTTTGCGTAGTGTTCGAGAAAAACGGCATGACCATTTCATTTTCACTGATAAGGAGTGCAAGTTAAAATGTTGCATGCAAATTTTTAGCGGTTGAGCGCAAGAAAAAGAGAAATGAGAGCCGGAAGAAGTTGGAGGCTACAAGTACACAGATTTAATATTTATGTGAAAATTTTTAGCGGTTGAATGCAAGAAGAACAGAAATGTGAACTGGAAGAATCTATATTCATAGGTGTCACTGCAATGTCAGAAACATGCAATGTTGCCAAACCCACATAAACTTATTTTAGTAAATATATCTTCATTTATGTCCCCAAGTTTGCCATAAAGAACAGACTGTTATCATTCCATCTAAATATGTAAAAACCCGACATAGAAACATTTGAAAAACATTATTTTAATTTCAGTTGGTAAAGCTGTATGAATTATGCACGCCCAATTACTTCCATTACAAGGGCGACCATATTGTGATTTTCAGAGAGGAGGGGGGGGGGGGGGGGAATAAAGAAACAGTTTTTCTATGACTTACTAAAAGTTATCAACAGGATAACCACGACAGTATTTACTAAATGAAGGGCGCAAAAAGAACCATGTCATGAAGTATATTAAACCTATCTTAAAGTATACTGGAAGTTCATGGGGAATGCTTAAAAGAGTATAATAATGTTAATGACTTAGCTATTATGACATATTTGTCAAATATGTCCCCTGCAAAAGGAACTCTGTCCCAAAGTATCCGTGATGGTTTACTAAATATATTAATAGGTATCTCGAGGTTAAAACAATTGATCATATAAAGTCTACATACAAAATTAAAAATCCTACTATTAGGAATTTGTTCGATTGCGTAGGGAAGCCAAGAAATACATAGAAATAACTTATAAGACCTGTATGTCAAATTCTGAAAATAATATAAATAATGATCCAGGTCAACTGTGGAAATTTATTAAAATGAAATGAAATAAAACAAAACATTTTCCCCCAAATATATTAAAATTTTAAGGTCAGATTTGTGTAACAGTGAAGAGATAGCTAATACGTTTACACAGTATTTTCAATCAGTATTTGTATCCTCTTCTCAACCATTCAGTAATTTTGATAGTAATTCTAGGGGTTACGAAGATATTAGATTACTGTCTGTTGACCAAATACATTTGAATGAAATACGAAAGGCTATTAAAGAATCTAAAATCCAAAACGACAGTTGGATCTAATGGCATATCCTCGTATTTTCATCCTATATAGAGAAAAAGTGTATTGATAAAATTAAATATTCCCATTGAATGCGGTCAGCTTGGCACTATAAGAACATGTATATTCAGTGACAAAATGAAAACCTACTTTAGTTTGTCCTATACCTAAAACAAACGACAGACGAGAAATTACCAACGACAGGCCAATCTTACCAGTTTTTGCAAAAGCCTCTAAACAGATTGTATATCAACGAATTATTAATCATGTGAAGTCGCTTATCTCAACTAAACAACATAACATTGTTTCACAAAAATCCAAGGTAACGAACCTTACAGTTGTTACAGATTTTATTGAAAACTCGTTGGACGAGGGAAAGCTAGTCGATGCGATTTATGTTACTTTGAAAAGGCGTTTGACAGGGTTAATCACAATGTATGGTAAATTAAATAACTATCATTTCTCTCCATCCTTGATTAGGTTCTTGTGGTCTTATCTAACTAATCGCAGACAGTCAGTTCGATTTAAGGAACACAAATCTGATGAATATACAGCACTGTCTGGAGTCCGGCAAGGCTCGCATCTTGGACCGTTGTTCTTCCTCTTGTTCATTAATGATCTACCGGAATTCATACCGGATAATGAAAAATTGCTATTTGCGGATGACCTCAAATATATACTACAAAATAAATTCCTTGGAAGATGCCATAAAACTACAGCATAGTTTAGACAACTTTAATAACTGGTGCGCTATCAATCAACTTTCAGTCAATAAGAAGTTTTATCATTCAGTAGAAATAAAAGGATTTGTATATTTAATTGTTAAATTCACAAGTATGCATTAAGTAGGCTCGATGTAGTAAAAAATCTTGGTGTCACGTTAGATATGAAATTAACGTTTAACAGCCACATAACAAATATTACAAATGAAGCTTTTAAAATTATAGGATTTGTAATAAAGATGGGAAGAAAATTTAACAACGTTTCTATGTTAGAGAAAATTTATTATGTTGATGTTCATTAGACCAAAGAAAAATATTTCAAAATGGCTTAGACTCCACAGACTTAGTATCATTGTTACAGTTTCGTGTCCCGTCATTAAAAACTCGCGAAGAGAACACTGGGCTGGTCTCTTCCACTGCAAAAAGGCGAGGGCAACATAATGACGAAGTTACCAACCTGGAGCATATGTACAGCTATGGACAAAAGTATTGTCGCATGTCTATAACTTAATTTTCTTATTTAAATAATAAGTATTTTGGAAACCTCGTATAAATTTATTGACTTACATACACATGCACAATCACATGACGCACGCTTGAGGAAAATATTGTCATGATATGTCGCTAAACGAGGGTGATATTTGCTAAACAATATTTTTCACCAATAAAAATTACTAAGCCCAAAATTTATTAAAAGGGGAATAGTTCCTTCGATTTATCGCCGAGAGTGATATTTCTGTCACACAAGGAGAACCTAATGTTAGTTTTCGTTAATAGATACTATACACGGGAGGGACATCTTTGCGAATTTTGAAAATAATGTTTAACGACATGCGACAATACATTTGTCCACAGCTATACTACCTACAATGAAATATGTAGAACTTGCATCGAATTCGATATATGGGATAATATCTTCGTCTTCCAAAGCATTTAGAAGTATTGGAATAAAAATGTCTGTAAATGAGCATTTTAAATAACAACACACTAATTGGGCTATAAAGCTTGTTGTGTTGACAATAAATAAATAAAATAAAAATTAATAAAAAAATATATAGTAAGTATAATTTTCTCCGGCTTGGGGGAGGGGGAAATTGCCCCCCTTGCCAACCCTGATGGGCACCCTTGTTCCATTATCCAGTTTTTTCTAACGATGACCTTCGTCTAATTACATAAAACAAAGAAATCAAATTGCATGTGTGATGTGACATTCTGCACAATACAAACATAAAGAAAATAGATTATTATCGTAACCAAGCATAACTTCATGTTCCTTCACGTGAACAAGGACAGGTCTCGTACATCCGGTGTTCTCAAGAATGTACATATCCACATTTTCTATATATTCATGACATTCTTTCCTACATGTTCAAGAAAATAGATCTGTAAAATTACTTTTATATTTATGAATTACTCTTACTATTTTATTGAAAATAATAATTTAGTGTGCTACATATTTACTATACATTTTCTTCTTATTTTAATATTAATAAATGTTTACTTTCTGTCTAATATTGGGCATAGAGGTGGTGAAGAATAGATGAGGAGATAACACTCCATTTTCGTTTGTTACTAGTTCTGCGCATGCGCGGTAACGCTATCAGAAAAAGAACACTAATCGAAAAGCTGCTTGTTCTTGCCTAAAATCGAATGTTGTTAACATTGATGATTGCAAGAAGATATTTAAAGTACTAGTTATAAGAAAACGGTAATACAGTCAAATTACTATAGTAAAATAATAATCGTAATAGGTAATAATACGTATAGGATACGTGTCAGAAAGTTTCGAGATTCCCAGTGAGTTGAAACAAGGCGATGACTTGTCTTCATTTGCTCTTAAACTAGCACTGAATGGCTTGAACCAACTGTTCATATACACGGTTGATGTAGATTTAATAGGGAACGAAATTCACTTCAAAGTAACACCAATGTCTTAGTAGAAGATTGTGAGGAGATAAGTATACAGGTGAACGTACAGAAAACCAAATACATGATAACAAGAACAAACACAGAGGATGAAAGACATAGAGCAGTTAAAAATAAGACCATTCTACGACACAAAGTATTCTAGGACAATTGAATTATGGCACCATAGTGTATAGTTTAGTATGCATATAAATTTCCCTATTTTTTTTTTATATATATATTTTGTGATGAAAAATCAGTTTGAAATAAAAAGATTTTTTATCAAGAAAACTTTAGCTGGTAACTAGAGAAATGTGAACCCCATTTTTATCTTGATGCTACCAAATTCTTTTTTAACATTGGCTAAATCTGGGTTAGGGGCTTACCTACCGTTCTAATCACATACAAGTACTGAAGGTTTTCCTTAAGGAAACATTACCTGACATTAATATGTAAATACATAGAATATTTAGGCATTTTCGTGAGTTGTGCAATGCTGTTTTTCTCTTAAGTATGAAAGGTAAAGTTCAACAGAATACAGAGAGTGAAAGAGGAAGGATATACTTGAAAGAATAGAATAACTTCACGAACACATACACAAAACATATTATTATTTGTTCAATGCTAAAGGAACTCTTGGACACCATTCCCATGGACTATTTCGAAACTTGTTATCTCATGTAATCATGTCTACCTAAAGGACATCTAATTATTCTCAATTTGACGAGAAATTCACAGCCAAGAAAGATGATTCTATTATCCTTATTTGTGGAAAGCTATGTTTTGTTTTGTTGTTAATTATGACTTTTTTTTTTAAAGTTATCTACAAGGTAAATTTAGATATACACCTGCAACACACATTGCCTCATACACACACATACTGTTGCTCTTTTCTGTGTAATTTCTACAAGTGTGAAGGTCTTTCTTAAACTCATTACGCAATTATGCTATTATTGATGAGTCTGTCATTACTTTCAAAAGACACTGAGAGAGAGAGAGAGAGTAGACGAGGAAACGACTCTCACAATAGTGTTTCTTTGCGAGATCAGATAAGATGAAAAGTAAATAGCAACATTTTCGGTCTTATTTTACTTTGATGAACTGTCTATGTGTTGCTTTTCGTATTTGTAGCATTCATTGGTTGTATGATATACGTAACCATTGTAGCTTAACAGTGAACGATAACTCATATCGACTATAAATAACGAACAGATCCTGAATTTGGTGTTCAGTGATTAGCTATATAATCGATTGTTCTCATCTGTTAGTAACTTGATTTCAACAATGGTTAATGATGAATTGATGAAATGGAAAATCTTATATGAGCAATCGCTTTCCCTTGCATGTGTTCCTTCTTTTCCACTGAGAATTTTGGAAAAGTATACTTGTGCTTGGTCCAAATCGATGTTTAAAGTTTAATATTCTCCCCGTTAGAAAGGTAGGGCGTTTTTGCGTACCATCTAGCGTTAGAGATTCACACTGTGGTCCTTTACATTAAATATGGCATCCACCTGCCAGTATATTCATTAAAGAGTGGGAAAATAATGACTAGATGGTATTTTTTAGTTACTGTTACACCATCTCAGTATTTGCCTGATAGCTGCCAATGGCGGCTTGTCAGGAACAATGATCGAAACTCCGCTTAAATTTGGTTTATTATGCATTAAATAAATAGAAAAATATTTTATTTTAAAGAAAATCTGGTACAACTGTTGAATGAAATAGTGGCATAACCCCGAAAACGATGTATCGAGAGAAGAAACTTTAAAGTTTTGTTTTCCCTATGGTTAGCATTGCAGAAACAACAAACTTGCTTCTACCTCTTCAGCAAATACGAATATTGGCTTGAGCCAGTGTGCATTTCAAAAATATGCCTCGAGATACAACCATATGATTAATTAAAGAACTTTAATTTGTGGGTTAGACCACTATTGCATTTAACGTCTCCAGTTGATACTAGGAAAACTCTGGTAAAGCAGTAAATGATTGTTCGAAATATTTAAAGCTAATCAAGAAATAATGAGTAAGATTAATAAGTGACGTTGTGAGTAATCCAGCCAAGCTTGAAAATTCAGGATAACGATTTGTAAATAGGACTTAGCATGCCTTCTTCACCTACTTTCGAGATAACGAGCCGCCACTGATGACATCTAAAATTAAAAAAAATAAATAAATAAAAAACTAGAAAACAGAACTCATTCAATTTTGGTGACGATGTTGTGGAATTTAATTTAAATTTTGTTAATCTGATTTCATTTGGGTGTCATTTTGGAAAATAGGAAAAAAGAATGATACACAGAATTTTACATTTTCTTTCAAAGATTCTATTTAAGATTTGTAGGTGGATACCAGTTCCCTATTTCTTCTTCATATTAAAGGTTTGCTATACTTTCTTTTCAGGAATACTTATTCTGATATTCGCCTGGTATTTTAAATGAGAAGCAAATTTCGGGAAATACCTACCAGGTTTGCCGACCTAAGAAAGTTCCGAACCAACTCAATCCATCTTCTGCCGATATGAAAGGAGATATATTCTTTATTACATCACACCGTAATTATTTGTATATTCTAAGCATTGATAAAAATATATTAATTTACATTTTACAATATTGTATAGCATTGTAATATTTTCAAATCTAACAAACACTGTAATGTTTTCTAAGGACTATAGGGGAAAATTTAAAAATTACAATTCTGCATATACATTACAGCAATATGGGTTACTTGACTTGCCACATATTTCATTTTTTTTTAAGTATAGAATTTTAAAAATCTACAAGGAAACAAGATACATTATGTATCACTGATTATATTGGGCTTTGTTGAAATGGTCATGGAAGTCCTCTTCCGGTGATTTAATATGGTATATTGTTGTGGATATCAATAGTCCTCGATTTTAGCATATGCAAATCACAGCCATGTTCAATCTACTAGTGGATGAGGCCTCTCCCCGAAGAAAAGATTTGGTCTACTGCTCCCACGCTGACCAGACGGGTTGGGAGAGGAGAGGCGAAGCTCTCACTGTGATCGCCACTGTCTTTTATTCACAGCAGCTCCATAATTGTCCTCACGATGATGGGTCAACACCGAATTTTTTTAGGAATCGAACCCGGAAAGTTACTAACTTTCTGTATCTCATGGCTTTCTTTATCTCTATCTATGGATTCTATGAGAAAAGCTTTAATTGACGTTCTGGAAGATGCAACATTTATACAAACAGATCTGTCATTTATTAAACAACATAATATTATAATCAGTGATAAATTGTATAATTATGACAATGATAAATACTACAGTAAATTGCAATAGTGATAATAGCATAATGATAAAACATGCCGTACCGCGAGTTAAACTTACGTGCACAGCTTTGATAGCTAACTCCTGACGGGCTTCATTTTAAGTTTTTATGGAGGGAGCAGCGACAAAGAGGAATGCTTCTAAATCACAGGAAGATAACAGGATAAGCCATACTATAATATCAACTCTAAGACCAAGATTATTCCTGTCACCCATGGAGACAAGTCTGTTATTACCCGTTCACCGATTTCATAGATCTAAATATCTATTCAATCTACTACCGTCCATTGGAGCCTGCACATCATAACATGAAACTTACGTTTACATGGCCTCTATCATCAATGCACCACTATCAAAAGTTAATAGTCAAAGGTTTCTTCAACATGTGTGTGACGACACAGAGGTAAATAAATATCCGCCAGCTGCATAATTGAGGAGGTGATACGCAAAAGCGAACTTGTCCGGTAGAGTAGTCGGAATCGACTTCATCGTAAATTTCAAAAAGTCATAAATGTCAAAATTCGAACCAGATAACATTAATCAATGTCAAAATATGAACCAGATAACATCAATCAATGTCAAAATTTGAACTGGAGAATGTGAATTAAGGTCAAAATTGGAACTTAGAACCATAAATTAGACAACCCAAGTTGTGGAGGAATTCAGCTTCCTCGGAAAATTCGAACTTTGAAGGCCCCTGCACGAATTCGAAGAAATTCGAAACCCGCTCTGCATACTAATAAGGGTCTGGAAGGGAATTGTTAAAGTTTCCCCCACTCCCCGTATTATCCAGGTTGTTTCAGAACGACTTCACCTCACCCTCTTTGCAAAATTCGAACTTGGAAGCAATCTGCCCGAATTCGAAGAAATTCGAAACTCGTCTTGCATACTAATGAGGGTCTGGGAGGGAATTATGAAAGTTTTCCCACTCCCCGTATCCCCCAAGTTGTGGAGGACCCCCCACCCCCATAGAAAAAACGAACTTGGAAGCCACATGCTCGAATTTGAAATTCGTCCTGATGAGAATGCCCCACCACTCCTCAAATTTTAAAGTCAAGGTCATCCAGGCTGGTTTAGAACGACTTCACCTGACTCTCCTCAGGAAATTCGAACTTGCAAGCCACCTGTTCGAATTCGAAATTTGTCCCCCATACTCTTTGACTTTGAACGCCAAGGTCATCTAGTTTCAGTTTGACTTTGAACGTCAAAGTCAATCAGTTTCAGTTTGAAAGAAAGACAGCATTCGAAAAAAGTTGGAAAGAAAAAAAGTTGAACCACGCTATAAATCAGGCTGGTTGAAGACCGCATTCGAATGTTAAGCAACGGAAGAGAGGAGGAGGGAGAGAGGGGGAAGAGAGAAGTTAGGAAAAGTCGAGAAACAAGTGTAAGTATCACCCTTCCCGAATCTCGCCGTCAAGGTGAACCAGTTTTTGTTCGAGAGAAAGACCGCTTCGAAATAAATTGGAAAGAAAAACAGTTGAAAATGTGACTTCGAACGTGTTTCTCAGATAAGCAACGGAAGGGAGGGAGGAAATGAGAGACAAGTTTTCGAATTTTAGCCTATTTGGAAGTCTTGTGGAGAAGGAAAAAGGAAAGAAAGATATTGAATATAGTTTTCAAACGAATGTCAAGAGAAATAGTCTCAAACTTTTTTGTTTTTCTTTTCACATTATTACGAAATAAAAGACGAAGGAACCGCGTACTCTGATATTGCGTGTATATATGTGTATATTATAAATATTTGTTTATATATATTTATATATTATTGCATAAGCGGTATATTTTTATACGATTGGGCGTGATATTAATAAACAAGATACAGAATCATGTGTAATTTTGTGTTCCGGATGTGCACAAAAGGTGTTTTGCGTGCTTTTGTTGTGCTTTTGTTGTTTCCAGACGGGATGTAAGTACTTTGGATACGTATTTTAACCAGAGCATACCGTAATATTTGTATGTTTATGATTAGTTAAGTTGAAAAGAAAGGACTTTGCATCTAATATTCTCTTGAAAGGAAAGTTTTACCAGGAAAGACTATTTGGAAACACATTTTTAAAAATATAAGCAGAAAAGTCCAGCGGCGGCTCTTGTATCTAAGTTTGTTCGGTTGTGCAAACTACCCTCTAATATTTTTATTCTTGAAGTGTGTCACAAACCATTTTGCTTCTTATTCTTATCATTCTTTAACTCACTGAACGCTCACATAACAGAGAGGGTGAGAGAGTTCGCGTGCAAGCTGTTCTAGCTGGTCACAAGCAGCAGCTCGTTTGCTTTCTGTTTCCTTCAGGTTGACAACCGAGAACGATGAGGGGGTAAACGGAACTTCGATGCTTTTCAGGAGGCGGAGGAGTACAAGAGGTTACAAGAAAGATCGTTGCCTACATAAGATTCTATGTGTTAGCACTTTTCGGGCAACCGAAGTAGACTCAATAGCGTACACACACAGTTTCCCACGTGTAAAATTCCGGCACCCTTGTCAACGTGGACAGTGTTTCCACTTCTCACTTCAGAAATAATTTCTCGCAGTTATTTTTCTTCTTTTGAGGTCAAGTGATTCAATGGAAAGACAGCGGTTTTTTTTATATTTAAAGAACCTTTTAAGTTGGAAAGTCTATGATGAAATATATGTTATTAAAAGTGCTTTTTAAAATCATTTCTCTTGAATAATGCCCCAAAATAAGAAAAATAATTCTTAATGCTTTCGCTTCTTTTTATTATTCTGAAGCATAACCTAGCTTTGAATCACCCTACCAACTATTCTGATTAAAGCTTCTCGAAATTCTTTCAGTTTGATTCAGTGCATGTTCAAGTAGTGCGTAACTCTGATTAACTAAAAGAAACTCACTAAGTATGACGGCTCTACGATATATAATTTTCAATTTTACACTTTTAAAGAAAACTTGGATGAAAAGTTAACCAAAAGATGCAATAGCAATCACCGAGCAGCGTAGCTCAGTTGATAGAGTATTAGCTTCGTTTTCGGGAAGTCATTGGTTCGATTCTACACCCAACTGACTGAGGTTTTCCAGGGTTTTTCTGTCACATGAGACAAATGCCGAGATTGTATCTTAAACCTAGGACCAGGACGACTTCTTCGCGAATCCTTTCCCCTACTCTACCCATCCCTGAGCCATAGATGCCTACAGGTCATAGATGGATTCAACTCAATAGCACCACACATGTACCACGGGAGTCTACGAAGAATAAGGACAGGTTTCACGGGAACTTTAATGCCTTTGCAGCATCTTAAGGCTCCAGTTCATCCCAAGGAGGAAGGAACCCATTAGGTACTGATTATGTTCTTAATTCAATGACTATCCTAGCATTCACCTGCTTGACTGACGGATACCTTGGAATGATGGGTCCCTGAGTTCTATCCTACGTTGAGTCACGGTCTGGAACGGAAATAACGCACAGCAATGTTCTGCTCTTGCATATGAACCTTCTCATCTGGCAAAAATTGTGAACAATGAAAATTGCTATTGCAATTGCTTCTCATGTGATTATAAGAATGGGTATAGTTGATTTGGCTCCTCCTCGACAGGAAATATTCCTAAATAGATGAAAGATTCTATTAAACTTCTGCTTCCACTCATCAGTTTTCGATAATTTTTAGAATTTTTCTCCAATATTCTCGGAGTTCATATCTTTTTGTAACTTACAATTATGGATCAGACACACAGTGAGACAGCTACGATCTAAACATGACACATGTCTGGCGAATTATATCCTTCAGCGAGCGATCTTTCAAGAAGAGGGAAGAAGGTAGCGGCCAGCACCATTGTCTAGGTGCTATGCCGATATTCGCCTAGTTAAGGTTAAAAAACATGGAAAACATCAGTCAGACACCTAGCAGTACGACTCGAATCTGTCTGCCTCCTCAATGCCGTTCGGAGTCCGTGAACGTAACCACAGGACTACGGAGGCTGGAAATGTTTAATTTCTTGCTATTAGCATTAAGTACGTTATGTATTTAAAATTAGTTTAATTCATTTTCTACTTCATTCACTTTAAATTTTGTTTCGGTTTTGCACGTTTAAATTTCGAGTTTTGAGTCGCCACTGCCATTTACAAATAGTACTTTAATTGATCCTTGGAAATCACTACATCCTCCTCCTGTTGTTATTGTTGTTTTGTGTAGAGCCTGTTTTATTGTTGTTCTTTATTATTATTATTTTAACTACCACCACCACTACCACCAATAATAATAATAATGCAAAAGATGCTGTAACATTTTGATAACCACCTGAAGTCCAGACCACCAGCCGCCACTGGAAAAGTCGTAAATGTAGTGTATAGAAACGCTTGTTGTCTTATTTTGGCATAGGATACAACTGTTGGACTTGTAATTACACTCTATACCCCGACGAAAGGACATCTGTTGGCAAACCAGGATTAGTTCGCCTTGCCTCCGGAGCCTTCAGACAGAACACCCATGTAAAGAATAACTAAAATGCTTTGTTCGATGTAATGATCAATACTTGTATATTGGAATTTGCGTAAATTACCTATATGAAAGCCTACAACTCGACCGTATGATATTTATGTACTATATACACTTTCCTTTTAGTGTTGTAAAGAAGCTACATAGAAACAGCCTGGTAAAGTTGTTTAGAAAACGTTACCAGCCGAGGTTAGGGATGATTAGAAATAAACGTGAAGGTCTGCAGGCGGATCCGACTAAAATTGTCGATGTGTGGAAAAGTTATTTCGACAAACACAGCGGAGAGCAAACAGAGGAATTTAAAATCTACACCAGAGCACCGTGGATACCCGAACCTAGCGAGATCGAGGCTGAAATGTCGATATATAAATTTAAAATTTTTTAAATCATCGGAAATAGACAATATTTCAGCCGAATTAATTAAATCGGGAGGAACGGCACTAATCAAGAAAGTGCATAAATTGATAAACGCAGTATGGAGAAAGGAGGAGCTTCCAAAGGAATGGAAAATCTCAATAATAGTTCCGGTTTATAAAAAAAAGCGACTGTAATTATTACCGCGGGATCTCGTTACTCCCAACATGTTACAAAGTATTGAGTAATATACTGCTAACTCGCCTAAGTGTATACGTAGATGAAATAATTGGAGATCACTAATGTGGATTTAGAAGAAATAGATCCACGTTGGACCAGATTGGAAGGACAATATTAGAAGGGATCTTCAAGAAGTAGGTGTTTGTGATGAAAACTGGCTTGATCTTGCCCAAGATAGATCCCGATGGCGAACGTTTGTTACTACGACGAAGAAGTGGCGAGTTCCGTAAAGCATAAAGTAAGTAAGTAAAGTTTTTATGTTGCAATCTAAAGAAGCCTTAATATATAAGAAAAGCTATAATGTTTAGGCGCCCTTAACTATGTAACATGATAAACCACATAAGATGTACTTTCATCTTACCAAGGCTCCACTATCTTGCTAATTTCCAAATCATATAAGATGTACATGAATGATGTCCCCTCTTAGCTTTCCTTCATCAGAGAAAGCTCAACAGTGACAAGTTTTTAAAATTCGCGATGTTTCTGAAGTTATTAGACTCGTATTTTAAGTTCCTGGGCGTTACATGTAGAGAGGATGGATTATTTATGTAATCAATGTCCATAGATGAGAAGAAAACAACTCATTTCATACTAAGAAAACATGTATTATATTTTTCATTCTTCCAATAAACAATAAGTTATTCATATTTTCCAACCCTGTACCTCTATTGACTAGGAAGTATTTTCGAGAGCACTCAATGTCATGAAGGAGTGTGTTACGTGATCGATATTCTTCCAAATTTGGAGAAAATTGTTAACAGATATTACATTAATTGCTTCTAAAGTGTTTATCTTAGTCGTTGTTTATAAATAAACAAACATAAACCCCTTTTACAAACCTAAATTTGCAGCCATGTTGAAGCGCACATATCTCACGTGAATTTAACTACAAAGTTTTCAGAAACTACCTACAAAAATTCTTGAAAAGACGTTGAACAGTATTTCTAAAGCTTTGAAAACCATTAGTTATCATCAACGGCACACTTAAAAACATAATTTCTGTTCTAGTCGTTCAAAGTTTTTAAGTTTATAGCGAAAATGTAGAAACGAGGATACTCAAATTTGTGCTCATACTCTAGCGCCACATGTTGCGCACCAAATGTTCTCAGTGGTTAATCCAACACTTATTAGTTTTCATATCTTAATTTCTTGTCTTATAATGAAGTTTTAAATTCATATTTCAAAGTTGAGTAGTCTCAAACAGCGAAATTAACGTTGCAAGCTCTTACGTAAAGGTATGCATTCAATTTATGGTGTTACGTCAAAGAAATCGTATGGTTTCGATTGCAGCAGGTACTTTGTAAGAAGGAATTACAATAAAAACATTGTTATCTTCGTTTTTGACATGTTTGGGTGAATATGTCTAAAGAACACGGGATACTTGTACGGGTCAATGGCAGGCAGCGCCATATCTGGCACGTCCAGTGGAATTGGAGCGTGCTCCACGTGCTAAACGGTATAATAGTGGAGTATGTACACACAGATACTGTACCGTGCGCCAAAATCAGGATACCGCATGAAGCAAGGAATGACTCAACACATCTGTTCTTGCTGTCGACTCGAAATTTCATTTGAGTTTTCAGATAGTGTTTGGGTTGACTCACTTTTCAGCTGGACTGCGGGGCAGGGTTGCCACTTTTCTGTTAAAGAAAATCAGGACAAGCTCTGTACCGGGGATCTTCTCAGGGTATTAGTACTTAGAGGTCAGGGGATAATTCCAGGCTAAAGTGACTATTTTTTCCATGCTCATTTCGGGGCACATGTCCACTCCCTAACACCAGACCTCTCTGTTCGTCTAGTCTAATATTATGTAAACACGCTTTCGGCGAAATGTTGCCTTATTAGTATTATTATTGTATGCTTGTGTGGAGTTCCCGTTCGAATTTCATAATTTATTTTATACATATAAGGAGAAAGTTATTTTTAAATACATTTGCAATTAGATGATGCTTAATTTATTTCATGATATTTCTCGTTGGAATGAATCTTTGCAGTAACTCAGGGTTCTTTCACTTTAAGTTGTTCACTAAACTTTTTATGCAGATATTAAAGCTTTTTTTGCCTTAATGTACTCAATTTTCATTTGCGACTTCCTGATATCCATAGCATGCACTTCATAAGAGAAAACAATCTCTTCTTAGAGGCATTGTTACTCGGGAGAAACAAAAATAGTTCAATAACCATTTTATGTTATTGTGAAGAGTGTTATTTGCCGGTAGCTGTCAGGTACGTGATTCTCTTAGTAGAGCTGGCAAAATATTTCTTGTGGCTTCAGGCATTATTATTGATATTTTACATTTTCTGAAATCGGGGACAAGAACAGCCGGAGACGGAAGTGTTATTTCGGAAACTGTTCCCGAAATCGGGGACAAATAACACTATATTCCAGGCACGTATGTAGAAATTGCTTTTGGGAGCTTTTCGGGGGGTTCAGTATGTGTCCGAATATTTATTGTCTATTAAATATGTATAATGACGCCTGAAATTACACTAATACTGCACAAATCTATGAATTTGTGGAGGATGTCCAAACACCCGGAACGCAACCCCCCAAAATACGTTCCTGATTTGAACGGCAAATGTTACCATTTAAATTTTGAAATTGGTTTTTAGTGTCATCGTAGGCTTCTTCTAAACTTAAACATTTCTACCGATTTATAGCTAAAATTATACTTTGTCTTATTTATTATTTAACCAAGATTTTTAATCCCAGTTTTCTTCTCCACTTCGTCAATGAGGAAGATGGTTTTGAATATGATTATCTAACAAGAAATTTTTATAATGTAAGCAACACAAGTTAGGATTTTCCCTAAACATCTTAAGGAGATATAGAATTTAAATTCAACCCGTAACTTTTAATAATTAACTTGCCCGAAAGGTTTTTGTTGTAATAAAAGCTTACAGGAAGTACTAAAAATAGTCGTGTCTTTTTGAAGTAACATACAACTGACAATTATGAAGATGCAAGTAATAGCGTACTCAAAAATTAAATAGTCTCCGAAAACTATACATGGGCGCCATCTTGTACTGAATCTTCTGCGCTAAGTATGCGTCGGAGGAGGAACTAGTCCAAGAAATAAATAAATAGAAAATAATACAATAATATTATATTTGTATGTATTATAGAAATAATAAGTGTAGTTTGATGCTAATATAATTAAAAATAAAATATTCCTTATGCTTCAATTCTGAACAGTAAAAAGCGGGACAATCTGCGTCCCGATGAACATTGAATCGGGACCCGGGACAACGGACCAAAAATCGTTACGGTCCTGACAGAATCGGGACAGGTGGTATCTTGACTTCGATTTCTGGTTCGGACACATTGAACAGGAATCCACCTTAAACTTAAGACATCATCTCACACAATGTAAGGTAATCCCCAGTAGCACACATACGTTGAAAATATGTGGATTAAACATTAGTAACGAAAGGTAATTTTAACGTTGTAAATGTACCGAAATGTCCGCCTGTTCAATGGTTTATTTGACGTTGTATAATGGTTGAGAAAAAACAGGTTGAAATCAAGAAGCGGACGAAATGGGTTCAGTTGGTTAAAAGAGAGCATGGTTGCTGTCTATTGGTATTCACATTCAGCTGCATTTTGTACGTTGTTTTCATCATGATATACTGCATTCATTTTCCAGTGAAACAGTCAGCTGTGGGCCTGAACTTTCCGCACTCGTCGTTGGTAGCTCGACACGCTGACCACTCGTGATCTACAAAGTTGCCTTGAAAGTCACTACACGTTTACTATTCCCTTTTTGTTATGATGACGTTATTTGTAGTAAAAGGCAGAATTGAAAGCGGTCGCCACAAATCCAGACGTGTCGTTTCACCATCATGTAAGAATAAGAATAAAAAATACTTTCCTTCTTTCATTGTTGTGTGTATTTTTCCTTCTTTAACACTTTGACCATCGCTGCTCTATTAAATTTGTATTTCTCAATAAGTGCAATATGTCGCTTTAGAAAAACGCATATACAACGAAATCTATGTCGCAGATGAAAAGGAAAGCTGAAAACACTTCACATTAAAGCCCTGTTAACTAAATTAAATGTTCGTTGAAATATAGTCTAAAATTCAATCTATAAGTGTCGAAATATTAGAAGGAATTTTACTCCACAATTAACATATACTTCAATGAAATACTCCGGTGGTTACTGACTCCGAAAGTATACCTGGATTCAAAAATCACAACTACAGTACAACGATTCCTATATTCCGCATAGAGTGACATTTTTTTTTTACATTATTTGCAAATTTTGGCATAAAGAAAATATTATAAATATCAGATCTGTATCAATATTCCTAATAGGCTTTCTAGTATTCCTGTCAATTGGAATTAAAATTAAACAAGTGATAAACAAGGAAAACTTGTAAGATATGAATATTTTGGACATTAAAATGTTTTCAGAATTTTTCGTGGCGAAAATTTTTCGTTCGAAAATTTTCAGTAATATTTGCAGACGATAATTATAAATCTTTCGCTTTCCAAAAAAAATACTCAAATACGTAATATGGTCCTTAGAAATTTCTCGACTGTTATTTTCATTCTCATTACGACTATTATTTAGATTGTAATTATAACTCGTAGCTTACAGGACTGGAAAATTTAATGCAGCTCCTGATACAGTATTTTCGAGGAAGCATCTACACATTTTTAATAATGTGTATATCCTTAACATTCTCTGGAATCTCAATTAGCAGTGGCGTAGCTCTTTTATTGAATCCTGATTAACAACATTACGAATTGAACGCTTGAGAAAAACAATACTATTCTTGTTGTATGTTCACATAAATTGGCTACCTTTGGATCGGTATATACCAGTTTCTCAAGGATAGTTACCGGTACCTAAAAGTTACGCTGACCATCCTGACTGAAGATTTCAATAATTTCTCCCGATCATATCAAACAAATGCCGAGATGATACACTGAATTTAGAATATCCATAGTACTATCTTCATTTCATTTTACACGTAGAGCTCTGAAATCAACTGACTGAAGTTACTGTAGGATTCATAAACGCAAAATATCAAAATCCTTTTCGTAACAGATTGATTCAGCGTTTTATATGATAGGTCAGTATATCCATATCAAAACTATCCAACCTCGTGTTTTAGTTATTGCGGTGGATAATTTCGAATCGACCGTGGAGAAGCACGCAACTTTGAGTTCTACTTATGCTCATCCTGACAGATATTTTAGAGAACTTTTTGTTTTGTTAGCCGAGCCTGCTTCCTTGCTTCTGGAAGAGTGTGTTAGCCGAGGGACGTCATTTCGCAGACCTGTAATAAGCTTAAGTTTTGCTTCTTGTCTGGTCTGTAGCTGTAAGTTAAATGCGAGCTAAAATATCTAAGGCTAGTTTTAAGGAACATCATTATGAAGTGGTTTTCAAATCCAAATTGAGCTACAGCCTGCAGGCAATGCACTAAAAATTAAAAAAAAAAAAAGCGTTCCAATAATGTCTACCAAAACTGTTACACCAATATACTCCACATTCTTTTACGTATGTCAATATTTTGAACTCGGATTCTGTTGGTCGATATCGTGCTACAACCCCTTGATTCATATGTACGTAACCCTTGATCTAAATATAAAAAATGAGGGACCCAGTCAAGTATGAGAGAAAGCTACTTCCCTATTTCTGAGACTTATTTCTATTTTTAATTGGCCTGCCATCTACTGCCATCGCTCCGAACTGTTACAGCTATGCCTTACGGCTTACGCCATTAGGCGAAAGTTGTGCCATAAGCCATTTTGTCTGAAGATTATATTTCTCCATATTTCAATGAGAGAAGGAGCCAACAAATAAGCTAACTTGCTTGTGGCTAATCCCCTTTTCTAATTGGATGCTTGGTTGTTAATCTATGAGATTAACAGTAACTTGAGGAAAATAATTATGAAATTACAAAACAGTGTTATATGAAATCCATTGTTTGTTATAGTACAAACCTGAAAGTAAAATTACGAAAATGACAGTAATGAAAAAGGAAATAAATTACAGTCATTCACTAGAGACATAGTTTCATTTCGTCCTTGGGGCGGCTCAACTACTGTGACTTGGATTACCACGCTCTGGCTACCACTGATGGCAAGTCCGGAGGTAACATTGCAACATTTGGGGCGGGACATTATGTATGTGTATGCGCGTTTGTTCTTGTGTATTATGCCCATGCGACCGTGTGGGTGATACGTTTATGTGTGTGTGTGAAGAATCCATCCATGATGCATATCTTTTTTTTGGTCTTCTTTAGAAAAAAAAAAATCAACCAACTTGACTGCACGACATCATTGTCAAACGGGTCAAGGTTGTGTGCGACAATCAAGATCTTTTACTTGCGGAGGTCAGAGGAAGACGCTGTGATAAATCCGCCCCCACTTAGATGACGCCAAAAGAATATATATATATAAAAAAAAATGCTTCGTGAGAAAACCATAACGTATAAACTCTTATAAAAGAATCTTAACTACCGGGATGTTATACATGAAAGAGGTTTATCTGCTTGTTTAAGTTTGCTTTTCCACCCCGTCCTCTCATTATATATATTTTTTTGCAGTCTATTGTCATTTTTTTTTTTTTTTTACTTCAGAGAGAAAAATAAATATATAGGCCTTGACTTGTTTGTCAACCGCCCAACACAATATCAACTTTAAAACTTATTACATCTTCAACTACTTTTTCCTTCACAGAAGAGATGACCCAAGAAGATTTGCCAACCGCGGTGAGAGTGAACGGCCATCCACCGTGACAACTGCGCATAGTTTCTTGTCGTTGTATTACATAAGACAGTTATTTTTGTATATGTTCATTTCTCCTCCAGTTTCACTTGTTTCTTTCTTTCTCTTTCTAACTTATTTTACTTCTTCTTCTCTTTTGTTATTATAACTAGACTTGGTTATTTTGAACTTAACATGTAGTGCAGATGTGTGCTGCAAATTCATGAAGTCGTCCCCTATTAATTTTTCCATTAAATAATTACAGTAATTACATTTTGAGAACCAAATGGTGTACGCTACGTTTGGATTGCTTTGTTTGTTTTTGTTTGATATTAAACTGATATTTGCATTTATTGAAACTGGACGAATTTGTAATTAATCGTTTTGGGGTTAAGAAGTATATTCTTGGCATGTTATTTCTGATTAATATTGAAATTATTGAGAAACAAAGTGTGTTTAATAAATGGATATTTTTGGATTCAGGGGTTTTTCTTTCAGGAAGGTATCTTGAGGGCTGTTCTGTACGGTATTAGTTTCTTTTCCTGAATTGCCCAACTTTTACAAGTAGTCGCTAACATCCTTGGTTTTCAGGATTTTTAGTTGTTCGGTTAGTTAGGCCCTGGTTCCTTTGTAGATAGTGCTAGTTTAATAGTCGGATACTTTAAGGGGGTTATTCAACCATGAAGGTTAGTTAAAATTAGGATGAGATGGGTTTTGCTTATAAAGAGTTCATTATTGGAATTAGATTAATTAGTTAAAGGTTTGAGTAGTTGAAGGTTTGAAGTTGAGAGTTAGAGTAAAGTAAACCGTTCTTAGATTGTAAAGTAAACCTTTCTTAGATAGAGGTCAGCACTCTTGATACAGTTTGATTTGTTTCTGATCTATCTTGCCAACGGGCAATTCTTCGAGAGTGAACAAGTGGCGATATATATCAACTTTAAAACTTATTACATCTTCAACTACAGCTGGATGAAGGCCTCCCCCTTTTCTTTCCACATATCTCGGTCTGCTGATATCCTCATCTATGTAGCTCCTGAAAAACGCTTGATTTCATCTACCCATCTTACATTTGGACGTCGTCTCGGTCGTTTCTTTTCTCTAGGAATCCACTGTAGTACATTTGTCGTCCACCTTCCATCTGTTCGTCTAGCTATGTGACCGGCCCATCTTCACTTCATCTTCTTCGCACTCTTGATTACATCCTCTACCTTTGTTTGTGCGCGAATCCATTCATTTCTCTTCCTGTCCCTCCTGGTTATTCCTAGCATGCACCTCTCCATTGCTCTTTGTGTGACTCTCAATCTTTGAGTCGTTTGCGCATTCAATGTCCAAGTTTCGCAGCCGTACATCATTACAGGTAAGACACATTGATTATAAATTTTACGCTTCAGACACATTGGAAGTTTGCTTTTGAAAATAAAGTGTAGTCTTCCAAAAGAACTCCACGCCATTTTACATCTTCTATTTATTTTATCAGTCAACTTTGCATTCGATGTTTTAAGCTGGCCTAGGTAAACATACTCATCAACTATGCCTATTGTCTCTCCGTTAATCTTCACTTCCTTCTTTGCAGCATGTTGGTTGTACATTACTTTTGTTTTACTTAAGTTCATTTTAAGGCCGATTTTCGAACTCTCGTTACTCAGTTCTTCCATTCTGGTTTGTAGTTCTTCTGCACTTGAAACAAACAGGACTATATCATCAGCGAACCGTAGGTGATGAAGGTATTCGCCATTAATTTTAATTCCAACTTCATCCCAGTTTAAATTCTGGAACACTCTCTCCAGGACCGCACAAAACAGTTTCGGAGAAATTGAATCTCCTTGCCTTACCCCTTTTCCAACTTTAAATTTTTCACTGTCTTGATGCAGCCTAATGACAGAAGTGGGAGTCGAGTAAATGTTTCGCAGTAACTTGATGTATACACTTTCGATGCCTTGATGTTCAAGTGATTTAAGTACTGCTGACAAGGAGACCGAATCGAAAGTCTTTTCAAAATCTATGAATCCCAAACATAGTGGAAGTTCATATTCATTAGTCCTTTCCATAACTTCATTCAATGTTTGTATGTGGTCCATTGTGCTAAATCCACGACGAAATCCGGCTTGTTCCCTTCCCTGGTTAAAATCCAAGTCTCGTTCAATACGATTCAAAATAACTTTGGTGAACATTTTGTATAGGACTGACAGTAAACTAATTGGTCTGTAGTTTTCTACGCGTTCTTTGTCCCCTTTCTTGTACAACAAAATGATAACGGCATTGTTCCAACTTGCGGGTATTTCTCTCTTCCTCAGGCACATCGAGAATAATTTAGCAAGTTCCTCTTTCATTTTTTCACCTCCCCATTTAAACATCTCTGCTGTGAGTCCATCTTCTCCTGGTGATTTTCCGTTCTTCATCCCTCGAAGTACTTTATCCACTTCTTCTTTCATTACGTCTGGGACATCAACATCAATTTCTTCTGAATCTTCATTTCCTAGCTCTTCCTCGGAGTAGTACAATTCTGTGTAGAAATTTTGAAATATGTTTATAATTTCTTCCTTATTTCGTGTTACGGTCCCGTCTGGTCTCTTAACTGCAATTATTTGCTTTTTTCCGATCATGAGCTGCTGTTTGGCTTTCTTCAGGCTCTTGTTTTCCTCGATTGTATTTTTAACAAGATTTTCGTTATATCTTCGTACATCCTCTCTTATTTTCTTTCTTACGGTTTTATTTAGTTCTATGTACTCAATCCTCTTTATGCAATTTTCCTCTTCTTTCATTTCCCTTCTTTTCTTCATCAAGAGCTTAGTTTCTTCTGAGATTTTGCTCTCT
>JAGDQP010006992.1:27084-69475 GCA_022664845.1 Lepisma saccharinum | reverse complement strand
TAAATTATTTCTGCCTCATGTATAGCTTATGTACTGGAGACTGCATGTGGGGACTGAGAATCATAGCAGTGTAAGTCAGTCATGAATATATACAAGACATTTTTGAAAGGATTTGACTCTTGAAAGTACATATTTGTGAACTGAAATGACGTTTGCAGTTTGTGTGTGCAAAAAGGAAATGTGAAGACATGTGCATTTAATCACAAGAAAATTTGCATTCTCCCAACAGAACTTAGACCACTTACCCCCTATATATTCCTGGAGTAATGTTTGACATAACTTATCTCTTTTTTCGTTTCTTAAGTGGTTAATTTGAACTTTCGAAACATTGAGTATAACGCAATATATATCTTTTTATTATTATTTTTATAAATTATCTTTCAAAACATTCATTAACGCTGGGAATTTCTCTCTTGCATTTGTAAATCTTTTTATCAAGCTACCGGATGTAGTGTATAGATAGATCATTCAAATAATCAATTATTAACGTCCCGTATTGGTTTCCTATGGTGTTATGTGCATATAACGTGTTTAAGTCAAATCAGAAGTTTTATACTGTCTTAGATCTATCAGTATCCAAAAAAAAAAACTTATTCTGGTGTTCGATATATATTGTGAAATCTGAGTAAAACTGAATGTCCCCGATCAGTTCTGCAACCGTGCAAGAAAAAATCGTGAAACAGGGTAGCCTACTTCTGATAAATTTTCTATCATTGTTATAATTTCATAACATCAACGAAACGTTTCTTGCTATCGGATTTTCTCTAATTGTAAGTGTTGAAAACTGTGGCTTCAGCGCTTTCAGAAAGGAAGAATAGTTTAAAACCATAATAGCCTGACCAAAAGAAGATTCATCTCTCGTCTAGAACAAAGTTAGTTAATTAGAGTTCATTCCAGTTTCCGCTGGAAGAATGCAAGTATCAACAACAATCAAGGCGAAGCTATTGTTAAAAACTCTGTGGAAACTAAAATTAGTTTGCCTTCAAAAGCACATTAAGTTTGGATTGTTCACCAGCTGTGTACCGTCGTCGATAATTCCATTTCCCAGCTACCATCAACATGAAAAGAAAGAGTTTAGTAGGGAATTATATTTATTGTAAAACACTAAATTATGTGGACGAAAATAGTGCATAATCTCACTGAGTTTTTAGATGCTTCAGAAGTCCGTTACGGTGTAGTTGTACATTTTGGTGTGGTATGTTATTATGGAAATATTTATGTAAATCATAGCTATGGAAGCTACTGTTGCATCTACCAAACAAGTAACACTAAACAGATTAGAAATTAATGCTGTAATATGTTTGTAAAGCTACTTAAGTTTGTTGGAAATTAATTAATTGGTAATTTGAGGTTCAGGTTTCAGCCACATTTTTTTAGGCATGATATGTCCAAATGTAAATATAAACATTTTGCTACAGCGCGAATGGAAGAGATCCATCAAGTTAATGCTAGCATATTTAAACTATGATGAAACAGGTTGCTGTGCTTCGAATCGCAATAATCTATTAGATTTAATAAACAATCAAGATTAAAGTTGGTCAGTGTGCAAATAGTACAAAGTTTTGTTGAAGCAAGCATGAAAGCTGATATTACAATTATTGTAAAATGTTGATCTGTTTTATGAAGAACAACAGCATGGTGAAAAAGATCCATCTTAAATTGCTTCTATAAAAATTTAGATAGAACTCGAAGAACGATATCTTCAGCTAGATTTTGGCAACCTTTGATTAAGTACATCAAAATACAAAGGCAGCAAGTCGATCATGAAATTCTATATTACAGCCAACATCAAATACCAGTTTGGCTTCACCTAATATTATGATTGAGTAGCGAGATATTTCACAAGTTCAAGTTATATTTTATAAAGAGACATCGAATGTAGTTGGTTCGTTTATTTTCAGAATGTGCAAGATACTGATTCACATTTACATATTTCAACAAATAAGAATCTGGACAAATTTATTAGAAAGATTCCGAAACGAGTCAACGTTAGCTCTTCATGACTCATGGAATACGTGGCAGGGTAAAGTTTCAGCTTCAAGAATCAAGCCAGATCGCTCTTTCTTCCACTGTGGAGTTGACTACCCAGAAGAAATCTCAAGGTGAGTAATCGAAAGTTGTATAAAGATTATCTTAGAATAGCGTTAGTGTATAAGCTAATAATCTTAAACTGGTCAATGATTTAGTAACTGGTCGTTTTAAGTACCTAAAAATATTTGATTGGATACATAGAAACCAAGAAACATCTTAAGTGACCGTACTTTCAGTTTTATAAGTGACAAACTAAAGTTAGAAGAGTGATTAAAAGTTGTATGTCAATATTAGACACAATTTTGGTATTTGACTCAACTATTTAATAGAACTCTTCCATCACGAATCAGTTGACTTACATTGTAATACACATTCACTTTTGAAATTTTACAATTTCAAAATAGCTATCATAATTGGAACAACAACAGATTTATGTTATATGCTGCCATTCGTTTCTTTTGTACTGTTTGTTTGCTTGTTCGTTCACTATTTCTTACGTGGTCACTTTAGTCTTTTTAAGTGTGCTTATTTTGTAAGTTTGTTTAACCAAATACATTTTAAGTGTGGTCGCTTGGTCATTTAATAGTATCATTCAGTCGTTTCTTTGGAATTCTCTTATTCCACCTTATCAGCTGCATTTGTAATCCGATGCTTTTCCAATTATGCCAATTAAAAAGGCCATTTTAGATGCTCTATAATTTTCATGCAAGTTTCTATAACATATAGTGTAAATTTTAGAATCTCATCCTCTTATTATTTTTATTTTTGAGATCAAGGGTCTGACACATGTTCAGGAAATATCCTTTAAGTTGTACCCGCTTATTACACTGCTGAAAATAATACTACCATTTTGTCCAGTTCCTCTATATATCATATATAAAGTCTTAATAAAATAATTTTGTTTCTTGTGCTCAAATTTCGCATAAGATGCTTCTTTGCTGATATTTTTTCGTTTCATTTAGCAATGTTTGGAGTTATTAGAGTCATGAACTTCAGTTTCTACCTTCGCGTATTTTTCTAAAACATAATGAGTCAACAAAATAAATAAGACAAAGAATGAGGTGAAAACAGAAATTAAAAATTCCACTACTGAGAAACATAAAGCGAGTAAAATGATTCCCATGTAAATCAAAGGAAAGTGCATACCAAGATAGCACAGAGTTCAACACCGTTTAGGGGAGACGTTCTTTCTGTGTCGAACGGATTGGACATTTTAGGAATGCACGATGAAAACTATCCTTCATCCGAAGTAACTCACTGATTATATACCCCCAAGTCCGTCATCAAGAAAAGGTGCCAACAACTATAAATTACTTTTCGAAAGAAACACACCCAAGTAATTTTATTATATTAACAAGTTAATAGATACGGTACTTTTGATTCAAGGATGTATATCTGTATCTGAATTTTTCAACAAAATGCAAATGTGAAAAAGAAAATGAACCGTATTGTCTTGGTAGTCTACCGTTTAATACGTGGTTCTCACGCCTTTCCTTGACCAGGAGAATACGGTTAGTGCGGTAGAACTTCCTAGCCGAGCTCCTGAATACCAGTTCTGGTCAGAAATAGCGACGTGATAACAAACGTTATCATGTTGCCGAAGCACGCCGTGTTGCCGGTTGGGTCATTTCGACTGAATTGCCTCGTTGAGCCAGTGAATTTCCTAGTTCTGCATTTACCAACTTATTGTTTTCAAGTAGTTCGTAGAGGATTACACCTTCCGAACGCCACCAAACGCAGATCATTGTCTTGTGTGAATGTACCTCTCCCTTGGTTCGAGATATTACTTGTTTGTCGGGACTAAACCATTCATTACGTTGACGTAAAGACACCATTTTCCATCGGCGATACGGTACAGAAATATCGGTTTGTGTCCACGAGTAGCGGATGTCAAACGAGAAAACTGACTATAATAGTTACGCGTTGGAGTTCCATTTTTTCGTTCAGAGAACACATTTTTAATATGATACACTACTGGAAAATTCTTTAATATATATATATATAATAAGGCTTCATAATCTTAAAAATAATCATACATATCTGATAATGATAAATGTAGCATTCTTCTTAAATTTGGTCAAACAAAATGGTAAAGACGAGCTGTGCAAAAGTTTCTCTGGACAAAATATGTGCCAGCCAATCATTTCCAAGTGTTTCCAGCAATATGTTCGTTGTAATGTGATAGTATCGTGTCTCTGACTTCACGCAGGCAGAAACGTGATAGCAAATTGTAGCATTTGGTTTCATCCAGTAGGAAAGTCAATTGTGTTTCAACTCGTTTCACGCGAAAATGACTTCTTGTTTACATATGCCGTCAGGCAATGACTAACGTGCTGTGATTCGGTTCTTGCATACCCTGAACGTACTGTTAGACACTGCAACGACTGCGTATAGCATCTAGAGAAAATGGCTTGAAATATTGAACTCTGGTGTTTGCTTATTACATGACAACGCAAGGCTAAATGTTTCTCATGGAATAACTACGCTTCCCCACAAATTTCGATGGGAGATACTCGAACATCCGCCATATTGTTTCGGCATTTTGCCTAGCAATTTACTTTGTTGGGCTCCCTGAAGTAACACTTTACCTGTCGACGTTTTGGTTCTGGCGGACCTGTGTGATGGATTGACTACAAACCCTGCCCAAAGACTTATTTTAACAACTTATACATTAGGTGCCACGATAGTGGGATCGCTGCATACAGACCTATGACAACTTTAACTGGTACGTATATATGACCTCCTGCGACTCCAGTCATTTTTCTACAACATTGCAATGAAATATTTAACTTTATGCCCCTTGTACGTTAAATTTCAAATTACCTATATGAATGTATGTATGCATACATGTATATACGAAACTAAGACACATACACTACCTATACAAAATATTTTAAAGTTTCACAAAATTGTTCGCTTCCTTCATAACAGAGTAAAACATAGGTAAACACTTGTAAAATGCTAGCAAATAGCAGTGAAGCGCGAATAGTTACTTTTGCACTGTGCAACATATATTATGAAAGCTTAAAAATAGGCCTTATAAATGTAATACTATCAGAAGAATAAACAAGAGAAAATATTTTGGAAACATCTTAAAGAGATACGCTCAAGATGCCTTACGAAATTTTACTAAAGATACTAATACAGTTACAGGGTTGAATATTAAAAACAGATTAGCATTATCAAAGTCTTAAGTTTCAGTTCATGTATACGTGCAACTTCTTTGTACTATGTCACAGAAAGGCACATGGAGCATCTAATACTATGTTTAAATGAATAAATATTTGTGGAAAAATTAAGTAACGACTGCCCCCACATTTTACGGTCCGGTCTGGATACATGCTTCTTGCTTCCCGAGTTCAAGAGTACGTACAACCTCTAGCCAAGAAATCTGTGTTTGAATTTACTCGTTCAAGTTGTAAATTTTAAGAATTGTGGCAAACCAACTAAAACAACTTTGATTCATACTATATATAATATCGTGAATTAAAATTGACGTATATAAATCAAACCACGACTTTCTTATTCAATATGATCTTACAATTAACAATACCAATGTAATTATTAAGTGTCACCATTTTGACACTGATATTTATCAAATTTCAATATTTAATCTCTAGTACTAATACTAGTAAACGAGGGAAAGGGATCGTTAGGAAGACTGAGACGACGTTGACGGGATAACATTAGAAGGGATCTTCCTGAAGCACTTGTTTTTGATGAAAACTGGCTTGACCTTACTCAGGATAGAATCCTATTGAGAACGTTTATTACTGCGGCGATGAACTTGCGAATTCCGTAATAAATAAAGTAAGTAAATACTAGTTATTCCTTGTAAATTCACATAATTCATTTTAAAGTAAGAATTTTCCATTGAGTTTTAGAGATGTTACCTTTCAAAACGAAACAAAATAAGTACTATAACAATTACCCTTCTCGAATACTAATTCACTTACATTCTAATTTAGTAAATTCTTAATTCTTAGTGTTAAATCACTAAAGTAAGTAACTGGATAAAAGGTTGCTATAATTCTTAAAATTCTTTTCCACGGAATAGTTTTTTTTTATTTTTAAATTTCTGTTGATGACAATGCACTTAATTTATTTTCAGTATTTTATTACGAAAAAAGTATTTTGTTCGTTTTAGATCAACCGTACCACATTCATATATTACTATGTTAATTGGCTTACATGCAAACGCAGAAATCCAACACACTTACTATATATGTCTTGCCGAGATGAAATGTCATGTTTTATGAATGAAGAGTATATTTCTTGGATCACGTACAGAACTGCAAGTTTACTTCAAAGATCATGGGCATAGAAGAAGGGAAGATGGGATTGACAGAGTGCAAGATTCAAGAATCGTGACAAAAGTAAGTATCTGTTGCAAGTTCAAATAGTTAATCGAATACTTTTGCAAAAAATAATGATTCTTTTTTAATCTGTCCTATCCTAATGGTTATGAAATATTCACATATGAAGAAAAGTAAAATTCCACATGGTTGTATACGAACTCACATATTAACATGAGTAATAAAATTTATAACAATTTACCATGTACTATAAAAATAAGTGAATAATATAAGAAATTTCAAAATGCCGTACAAAAATTTCCAATAAATTTGTAACTTTTACTTTATCTAAAATGACTGCAGGTAATACGGTACTTACAATGGCTACCATTTTAAATTTTCAGTACTAGGTCATGGCGGCTTCTTCCACAAATGGACAAACCTATCTTAACTAATGTTCCTAGAACAGGTTCCATCCATTCTGCATTTCTATGCAAATGGATCTTTTTATAATAACCCTCAATGAGCATATGACATGAGAACTGTTACCAGAAAACGAAACTATCACTGTAACTGTAATAAGAAATTTATAAGTTGGGTAACAATGAAAATCTGGAAGTGGTAACGCCATGATCTTGGTGTAGTTTAATGAACTCGTCTTGTCGACCAGAACAACATTGTTCGTGATTTTTTTTAAGTTTCTGAACAAACGCAGATACAAACTCATTATATATAATGGGATGGGATTTTATAAGTTGGTTCCTATGAAAACTAGACGAAATACCGCCATCATCTTGGACTGTTGAACTCGTTCCATCATCCCTACTAGCGTGGTATATGTCGTGAAAGATCTGGCTTTCTCTTATGTTATTGTTGTGGACTGACAGTCAAGGACGCATAAATAAGCGCTTTTTTTTACCAGGTTTTGAGTTTGTTATATTACTCTTCGAAACATTATGATAAGGATTTGAATATAGTGTAAATATGATATGTTACACCGAAGGACTCAAAATGGAAGTACGAATATAATAATGGCGTTCTGATAGATAGTTTTTTTTTTTTTTTTGTAATAAATGTAATATGCATAGTACATAATGTATGAACAGAGAACAATATTATTAATAATTTATCTAGATTTTGGGTGGTTTGTAAGCAAATTTTCTCAGGAATGATTATAATATTATCATTCACCTCTTCCCATATAGGAAATTACATACTGTGGAATAGGTATTGTTGTAGAGTATAAATTGACAATGTGTTGTGACAAATTTTTGTAATAACAATAGAAAAAAAATAGTTTCCGAAGTTACACTGAAGATTTTTCAACTACATATCTAATTTGTGTTTACGTGACTGTGAAACAAGATTTTTATGACTTGCTTTTTGACTGTCCTCATTACAAAATGAATCAAGAAATACTCATGAAAGCCCTTGATTAAATTCAAACTCTGAGAGCTATTTCGCCTTACTCTTTATTTTACCAGCCTACATCCACCGTAGCTTTTTTTTATATATAGTTTCTTGAGGAAGATCGAAGAAATAATTTGAACTTACCATCATGTAGTCAAGCATTTGCTTCAGCATTAATTGCGACGTCTTTCTGTTTTCACATCCATCTGTTCCTTCCGTCTTCAATATTTTCTTATTGTTACTCATTTCTTCCTTCGCTTTCTGATGATGATGCAGCAGCTGTACTGAAACTTCAAACTCTGGTTATGTGAGATTCTGACTTTGCTTCAGTCTATTCAGTAAATGGGAGTTCTTGTTTGAAATCCAAGTCTTTTGTCCATTAAGTGAAGTGTGCGTGCGTCGACATCTAGACAGTATTAATTCAGTATTCCTAGCCTTGCTATCATCAGGATTTTAACGAGAGTTATTGCTCATAGCTCATTGCTTTTGCAACAGAAGATTTTGTGGTTCAAGTAAAAGGAAATACAGCATATTGGGCATTGCTAAAGAATTAATGGTCTGCGGACAACAACAATACGTGAGTCTAACCTACTATCAAGAGAATTAAAAAGTATACAAAAATGGGGGAAATCGGTGTGAAAATTCTTCAGTAAGAAACAATTTGACATTTGTTGAAATTTAGCATAAAAATATTGTTCTAACAATATTGTCATCGAAACATCGCCTATAGTATTAACACCCAAATTTAGATTTGTTCATGGTACTACGACGGCACAATTGTCGAAAATAAAAACACAAAACAGCGTACTTCGACTGCAGAGAAGCAAACATAATATGTGGTACAGTATAAATTATGTATTTTTCAATGTCGAAGGACGTAGAGTATTGAAAGATATTACTTCAAGTAAGTAAAAGTAAACAAGCGAAGGTTTACAAGATACATCGAGCAAACATTAAATGATTGCCAGTCTCAACCATTTACATTCAATTGCACCTATACAGAATAGTACTACTCTCTGACAATTGTGTACTTTGAAGTATAATCATTATTAACTTAACCCGAAGAAAATGTTCAAAGTCAACTAAATTATCATTATATTTTAAAAATGACAGTAAGACACTACTAGAGAAATTATTTAAAATAATTCTCAACGCTATGGGCTTAGTCTTCGGAGTTGGCAGTTAAAATATAAAAAACTTTACTAAAAGCTTTCCTGGAGATGGAAGTCCTTTTAAAACTGAGGAAATGCTTTAATAACGAACATCAACAATAAAACATATACATATTATTATCCTTTTAAAGAAAAGTTTACAAGAAAATATGTAAATAGAAGAATATAAGATGTAACTGAGAGTAATTATTCAATTCGAAAGTGATAATGATAAAATATAATTCAACGATGATGATGAAAGTATAAGTCAGAATGAGCAATCAATGAGAAAAAGAAACCAAGTATCAGACCTCTTACTTTGAAAGGTACAAGATGAAGATAAGACGTAGCGATAAATAAAGAAGATAAAAATAATCAAAAAGAATACAACGTATAGTTAAAAGAACTACAAATATTCAAGTTAAAGGAACCTTACGTTCGAAGAAGCGTATTATTGGACACTCCAGTAGAAGAGAAGACAGGTAAGATGCGTTGTACTAGCGTCCTTGAGGAAAAATCAATTACATTTAGGGAAAGAATGTAGAGTCTAATTAAGAATATCATCAAGGTACACAAAGTAACCGCGTGTTTTGTCTGTTGTCAAACTAGAAGTACACTTGTTTGGACAGACTAATTTGTAAAGTCGAAAATTTATGTGACAAAAATACAAGAAAGGAAGTTCATGCGCGCGATATAATATTTATTGTAGTACTTAATTGCATCCATTGTTTTGCTTTATATAATATGTAAAGGATCTCAGTTTTGTTTTTTCTTAACATCCAATCCCATGCATATGACCTTATTCTATGTAAATGAGTGAGTAGTAATATTGTAGATCCTAATGGTCCTTAGTTCTTTTACACTTCCAAGAACTGGGGGTGATACGAAAGGCAATCTAGAACAATTTTTGTAAATTTGTCTGTACTAAGTGTTAATGTATAAATATCAATATTACGTATGTTCTAATGACGCTAGACCGTATTTCCTTTTCATTTTACTTTTACTATTTTGATTCAAACATAGAATCCAAGAACACATATGCAAATATAACCGACACAAATATTGTATTATTCCTAATTACTTTTACGTACGATAGTGTCAAAATTTAATGTCTTTTGTCATATTCAAACAGCACTTTATATTTTATCTCCAACTTACTTTATACAGTATCATCGAAGACAGCTTCATTATTCAAAAAATATATTTTCTGATAATCGATTTTACAAATGTCTGCCACAAATAAATATAACATATTCTATCTTCTTAATATGCACAAACTGCTTAGCCATTGCTATTTCTCAACACAACATTTCACAAATCAAAGCTTTCTTCAAATGAACTCAATCAGGGCTACCAGAAGAACAGTTATCAACTGAAAGTGTTCTGAAACATTGTTCCACAGCCTTTCATAAATCACGTTTGCCTTGCTGTTGAAAGATTAATTGATTTTATTATTATTCCTAACGCATCATTTCAGTTCTTCTGGTTTTAACAGTTTTCCACACAAATAAAGCATGTAATGTGTTGGTTGGATATACTTTCACCACACGATCATTCCTGAGGGATGAAGATTAGGGCTTATTTTAGAAACAATGACTTTTGCTAAGATGTATGGTCGTTTTACAAGCCAGTTTATTACCCTAAATTTTAATTCTATTGGGAAGTCTTTGCAATCCATGACTTTGACTAGGCAACATCTCTTGATTCTAATTCTCTTCAATCTAGTAGCAGGAAGGTGTTCCGTTTGACCTTGAAAGGCTTTAAAATGTAGATTATCCCTGGTACGACCTAACATCTATCTTTAAGACATGTTGTTCTAACTATCCGTTAGTATTTATTTACATTTAGGAATTAGTTGAAATTGCTCTCACACAATTTCGACAACAGCAAAAGTTTATACAATGCGTAGTGCTTATCCTGCAGTATATTCCTGAGATTTTGTTGAAATGTTTTATAATATGATGATCAAACATTATTGAAACTTGGAAGAGTTTCAACAGGTTCATAACCTTGCTCTAGGCATAACACGCTGAGGTAGAGCTATCCGGGTTTCATTAAAACCTCATTGCAAATTGACTGTGGCCGCAACAAAATCAAACTGTCTTAAATTATTCACTCAAAAATGTAAGGTCTCTTGATAACTTTTGTTGATCCAAGTGGTTTTAATGTTTCTAACATAATTTATGACAGACTTAGATTAAGCAAATCTATTACTTGTATTTTTGAGGTGCTAAATATGCTAAGGTGACTTAGTGTAAATAGTGTGATTTCGTCACACCAAAAGCTATTTCATAATATCTTTGTGTCTTCATGGTAAAATTCATGTATCTTCCTTATTACATAAGATACTCTCTCTCTCTCTCTCTCTCTCTCTCTGTCTCTGTATGTGTGTGTGGGGGGGGGGGTCTGACTTTCATTTATTTAATTCTCTGTTTATCTGGGTCCGTCAAGTCAGTTGAACCACGTCTAGCAGTTTCGTGTCCCACGTGACTGAACAATGTACAGTCGGAAAAAACTACTGCAAGACTGAATATCTACTGTTGAAAAAGTTGGCTTCCTCTTCTACGATTCATAAATGAGAAATAATGAATGATACCATAGCCGTGGTAAATCTCATAACACGGAGAGCAGGACGCTCGAGGTCTGGTAAGAAAGTTAAAAGAACGGAACCAGATGCAATTTAACACCAGTAACACTATGTATTGTTCGGGTCACCATGATCACTTCTTAACCGAAGAGCTACATGGTGACTCGTGTTACATTAATTTCTCGACAAAAGAATAAAAAAAAAACCTTTTGCTTGGTTTATTACCATTATTCTCTACTCAGCAAAACAAGCCAATAAGATGTCGTTCAAGTATTACGTAAGCATTCAAGGAAAGAGTGGTTCAAGCTGTGATTATATTTGCTGGCGAGAGGAATCACAGCAATGCTTACGAAAGAAAGGCAAACATGCATGCGAGATAGTGCGCTGTAAATGTTGAAGGAGCAAGTATAGTTTATTCCTAACTCATTATTTGCATCTATTAAACAATTTACAATTATTAAATTAAGAATCAATAAAACTGTTTAAAGTGTGATGTAATTTCGACTGTTCAGTGAGATTTGTTAATTATTTAATATCTATTAGCTTAAAAACATTGTTGGTTATTTAAAGATTTAAATAGTTATTTGGACGTAAAAACGATAAGAAATTTGACAAGTCTTACGTGCACAACAAGTCGGGAATTAGGCATCTACTTAGCTTTGCTTACAAATGAGGAGGAAGTCATGGAAATAGACATTAATATCTATTTAAGTATAAATAATAGTATTAGGCCTATATACTGATCCAAGCAAAATAGACAAAATATTTTTTTTTCCTGCCTAAGAAACTCCTCATGCAATCTTTAATCAAATCATTTTTATATTTTTTTTTTTAAATTAAAGAATACACATTTCGTTTAACATCAGCCTCTATTTTAATAGCTCTCTCGAATCTTTAATCCATATTTACCCCAAGATACTATAATATAGCACGTCAGGAGGCTCTTACATGAAGCCACAGAATTGTGATCCTAATGATGATGAAAATGATGATAATGTGTGTTCTGCGCAGCGGCAGATTAGTGATCCTAAAGTCCCTGGGCAAGTTAAGTCAACGGCGATTTACCATTTCCTTCCATCTGGTAGAGATGCTATAGTACTTATAGCCAAACCATGTTTGAAGTTGTTTATAGCGAAACCTTGTTTGGAGCAAGACCCTTTGGTGCAACGACTATTTATCCAGCAGAGACACTAAAGAAAGATCGACGAGAGATTTGACTCTTGTCCTCAAATGAAGAAGCAAAATCCGAATAAACTTATCTACACCAAGTCTTTGACAACATTTGGTGTCTCAAAAGTTTAGATGTGGCTCCAAAACATTGAAAGCTACATATTTGCAATTGTAAAAATTATAAAAACTTTATAGAAACTTCATATGAAGAGATGATTGTAAGGCTTGAGCTTTACTAAGAAATCATAATCTCAGAGAAATAAAACGTACTAGTTATTCAAGATAGTCTCACTAGGTTGAATGTATTACTAAGGAATTATAGAAGCTATTAAACCACACACAAAAACAAAAAGATCAATAAAACAGAAAAAGGAAAAATAAAAGCGAGGGAAAAAATAATATCGTGGATCAAACTTAAAGTATACAAAAGCTAGTGCATTAAAGAAAATTTACGATCGAGGATAAAGATAATTAAACTAAGTGTTAATAAGTAAATACAATATCCAGGATAAGTCGTATTAAAGCGAGTTAGAAAAATAAAAGGATTATTTGAAACCATAATTAATTAGAATAAAACTACTACTAAACAGCAGCTAAAATGTAAATCAGAACATGTAACCATTCAACTCAATAAGAATCAAGTAAAAACGCTCAGTGATTCAAAAAGAACGATTTGAAGATTCGAGATACAGATATGTAAGTCAAGAAAACCAATACATATTGTCAAAAATTGGAAGATACTAAAAGGTGAGAAGTTCAGTAAAGCCACTTGAAAAAGATGGAATAAAACCTAGAAAGAAAATGCAATTTTGCTTATCAATACTTTAACCTAAAAGAAATATTTCCCCATTAATCTCTTTACACCAAATTTGTATCTCAGAGACCTTAAAAAATCTTTTCATGTATTATTCTAGTATAAAAAGATATTTTTATCCTTTTTCAAAAAATATTCCATAAGTTAGAAGAGTGTCTAAAATCTCAACTAAAAGTGGTAAAGCCATATAAGCTGTTTCCAATAGCTAAACAAATATTTAGTAGATACCAATTGATTTTGTCGTTTGCAACAATTGGAAATATTCGTTATTGTTAGGAATAATGTTGCTACGGCAAGACGAATTTGTCATGTTCTTGATGACCTGTAACTAAACTAAACTGAAAACTTGATAATCCTTGCTTATGAGGATGACAAAACAAATCAAGAAAATTTATTCTTATAAACAAATTGGTGTTGACACAAGAACTGAAATTACGCAGGAAATTACGGTATTATAAAACGAACTTCTGTGAGTAAATTTATTTTTTGTTACTCCTTAGTAAAATTATTCACATACATTACAACCAAAGAAAAGGTTGTAGTTAAGTGTTTCTTAACATTTTAGGGCATACAAAATATACAGTCAGTATTTGTTTGATTTTGAAAAACGCATGAATCTATACACGCTTTGGCTGGATTTAAGATACTTCCCCCAGATCATTCAAAACTTTCAATGCTAGGTTACGCAAACTGCAGGGCATTTATTCGTTATGAGGCATCTAGCCATTGTGTTGTATTTTGTCATATTTTCGTTTTATAAATACTCTTTCCGTTGCAAATAGTTCACTCAAGCACTTCTATAAATATCTAGCGACAACTAGGAATCAAAAAAAGTGTTGCAAAAATCCATAATGTTGTTACTATTTCGTTAAATACGCACTCGAATTGAGCAAGAGACATGAACATGACGCCATGCAGAGGAATACTAATTACATCACTCCGTGTTATGAATGACACGTATTTTGTCACAAAAAAAACGGACAGTATCTCGAGTGAGCGATAGTTAGCGAAGATGGGTTAGTTAAGGTCATGTTACTTTTTTTTTTAAATCTAATGCGATTCTTATCATTTTTAACACTCCCAACATCTCACGCCACATGTGCGACCTCAGACTTATAGTCCCACATTTGACTCTCTCACTCCCTAATTTCAGGGACTTCACACTGATATAACTTCATTCTGCGTGCAAGAAAACGTAAAAAAATTATTATACAATGCATGTTTCTGCTATATTTTTACCTATTTTTTTGCTAATTCTGGATGCCCATTGCCGAACTTAACCCAACCATAGTTCACTTAGTTACCTTATATAGCGTTTTATTTGGTTTAGAGATTAAATTACTCTAGAATGGGTTAGAAAATCATTGTTAAAGAAGTCCTAAATTATTCTATATATGCATCAAACAATTTGAAGATTAAATCTTTGCTAATCTCAGATTATCTTATGCAAAATTAAAGATAAAATATAATGGCAGTTGGCAGATTAATCAATTTATTTCATTCGAAATCTCTCACTTACAGAGGAAAGTTGTTTTCCTGAGTATGGTAAGAATGAAAAGGTACCAAATGAGAAATTACTATTCAAGAAAAATAAGGTATTTAGAATTTAACAGTTTCTGAGAACTCAAAAGCAAGAATTTAAAGGACTCAAAAGTTCTTATCTACTCCCCAGAATTTGAGCGACTTAAAAGCAAGTGCACCAAAGCAGGAGCCAATAAGATTAGATGTTTCAATGATCTTTCAAAGTCAAAATATAATCTTATAATTTTCGATGTGAATAATTTTACATATTGAACCCTCTTGTCCTTTTGTATACACAAGAAAAGACTATTCTGTGTTATAAATAAAATATTAGGTCAACCCGAGGTTCTTTTTTTTTTTTCAATGTCACTGACATCCAGACACGTATCTAGAAGCTGCTCTCGGAAGGGGTTTAAGGTATGTCTGGGTCTGAAATATATATTAAATATATGCAATTACGTCTAAAATTGCGCTATTTTTACATAAAACGTTGAATACCGAGGGGTTGAGGACCGCCGGAACCTAGCTAAATACGTCTCTGCTTTCATTTTTTTCATCTAAGCTCTTTATTTGATATAATCTATTAGCAGTGTCTATTCCAGCTACATTCTGAATCCAAGAGTGGATGGGATCTTTTCTCAGAACTCGTTCACTTCCTCTCCAACACTCCATCTTGAACTTCCTTCCACTGTATTGTTTTTTTTCCCACATTGTTTTTACTTTGTCTTATTATATTATCCCTCAGTTCTTATGTGGTATTTTGCGTTTTGTCTCCGCGAAATGATTACTCTTCTTTGATGAGAGGCATTTTCTGGAAGGTAGATACATATCTTATGCCGCGTCATACTTTATTTTCCCTTCCGGAAAATGCCCCACGCCTCATATTGCTTTTATCAATTATAACATGGTAAGCCAACGAAAATTCATATATCTGCAAGGTAGACCTCTTGCAAAATCCGAAAATTCATATGTATTTTTCAGCTAGGAGTTTTATATAGTTTTCATTTCATTATTTCTGAAAACAAAATGCTTGGCGTGAAGTCAATTCAAACGACCATGTCACAAACACCTTCGCCACTACACCAACCTAGCTGAATTTTTCTTCATTCTTAGGATCAACAACAACTACTACTACTACAAATATAATAACAATAATTTATTTACGGAAAAAGACAATATAACCTCAGGGCCACAAGATATAATCTAGAAGATATCATCTGTATTAAGATATCATCTGTATTAATATACAGATTAAGTACAAAATGAACAGATACAAATAATATAAAAGTTAAAAAATATATATAAATCGTTTCAGATTTGATACAAATCCACACAAATTACATAACAAAAGTAGCTACACAGAAAAATATGAATACACAAGGAAAAATATATAATAATAACATATTTGCAGGGCTATTATTACGTGTTTTAAAAATATATAATATTCAAAAAGGTCTATGCATGTTTTCCAGTCAAATTAAAGATACAAAATAATAATTTTAGAATACAATTAAAACAACATAAAGAGAGAGGAATAAATATAACACCTACTATCATCAAAATTTAATTAGATTCAAAATGTTTAATGATATATCTAAATCCAAATTGACTCTGAAAAATCTCGATATACTGATTGTTCAGCACAGCTACATATGGGAGAAGATTCATATTCCTTAATTACAAAAGGGAGATAATTCCTTATGCCATAAATCGGAGCTCTTATATTGATCATATCATATGTAGGATAATGACCATCTAAGGTTAAAAAAAGAATTTAATATCATTACCTGTTCGTCGCTCAGATAGTTTGAAAAATCCAAGTTCTTTTCTGATGTTATCTAATGATAAGGTTTCTAATCTTTGCCTAAATTTCCATCTAAGCCAAGCCAAAAAAAAAAACATTTTATATTGCCTCAATATGATCAATCACATATTTTCTATTATAATTCCACAAGATAGTAGCATATTCTAGATTGGATCTTACAATAGCATAGAACAAAATTTTCAAGTTATAATATTGAAATTTCTAGAGATCTATTTCAAAAGGCCTAACTTTTTCCTATGTTTGGATGTTATGACATCAATATGTTTAGTAAAATATAATTTATTCCCCAGTATTATACACAAATCACTTATTGTAGATTTCATTCCAACCAAGTGATACCCCAACATATACGGATAATATGATAGGTTAGTTTTTATTGAAAAGGAAATTTCAATGGCTTTATCCAAATTTAAAGGAAATAAATTTCTTTTGACCATTCAAGTACTTTATTAATATCACTTTGTAGTGACAAGTGATATTTATGATCTTTTATAGATTTAAAAAGTTTTACATTGTCCGCATATATTAATATATAATAAGACATGTCAAAAGTTAAATCATTAATAAAGAAATAAAAAGTAGGGGTCCTAAATTTAATCCCTGAGGAATTCCTGACATTACATTATACATGGAATATAAACAACATTACATCTTACGATAAATTTCCTATCTTCCAAATATCATCTCATAAATTCAATATGAATATTTGAGAATCCATAATTAGAAAGTTTCTTTAATAATAATAATTCAAGCGAAACTTTATCGAACGACTTTTTTAAAGGATTGAACAAGATCAGAAATAGTCGATCTATATTTTAGAAAAGCATGCTGATTGGACGAAATACACATATCAATTTTCCTTAAAATGTTATTTTTTTTTATACTACATTGATTATTGATATTGGACGAAAATCGTCAGTGTTCTTTCCATTTTCTTTGGTATTGGAGACCAGCTTCCAAGAATTTGGAAAATATCGTAAATTAATACTCCAATTAAATAATGATGTTAATATTTGTGTGATAACATTACTGATACCCATTATTATAAAAGTAGGTATACCGTCTAAACCACAAGCGGATTTTTATTTCAAGGATTTTATTGCATTGTTTACATAATCAACTGTTATCGTAGGTAGAGTTAGATTAACAGAAGAAAATTAGTAACTGCAGTTAGAATATTCAGCATTTTCTTGAACACAGATCTGATCCATTGATCGAAAAAAATCACCAAAGTGATCCACTAGTTCTTCAGCTTTCAACACTATTTTATTTTTAACGAAAATTCCATTAGTGTTTATATATTTGGTAGAAATTTGAACATACTTCCAAAAATGTAAAGATTTACTAATAAGATCATTTTCACACCGTAAATATAACAATTTCTGCCTTTTTGAAGAAGCCTTAAATTTTTTCTTAATACTGAGAATTTTAAGTAATCACTATGTTCCATTGATTGTTTATATGTCTCATGTGCCGGAGTTTTCTTTTAAGAGTTCGTATATGTTCAGAAGAATACCATGAAGGGTATTTAGTAGTTTGTATACTTTCCTTCTGAATATTGTCACTAATACACATTTTTATAACCATATAATTTTAAAGCAACACCATCCAAATCAATATTATCTAATATATTTGTCTAATTAACAGCACAGATCTGTTTATATAAAGACAGGTAATCTCCTCTATAATGCATATAGACCAAACGATTATTAGTGGTCTTAATTTCATCTGGAATAGCAATAGTAACATCAAACGCTTGATGATATTGGTCTAAAGGGACTATATTTTCTATGGACTTACAAGTTTGGACGGTAAAATTAATTAATATCAAGTCCCTATTTTCATTTACATCTAGATTAAGATAATCTAGGAAATCAAATAAACATATTGCTTTAAATTTTCAGTAGTAATGGATGTCATCAGCGAAATTCCTATTAACCCAATCAACCTTTGATATGCTAAGGTTTCCTACTATTAGCATATCTTGTTCATAATTTGCAAGTTTTAAAGATACATGTTTTAAATAATTTTGAAATACTACTGAACTAGTATTTGGATATAAATAAAGACATGAAATCAATAATTTATTCTTTCTGCCATATTCAATTTTAAGCCATATACGTTCATTTATAAATTCTAAATCTATTCTTCCAACAACTGTAATATTTATTATAATAGCAATTAAAGCTCCACCATCTCTCTCGCAATTAAGATTACTATAATTTGTATCCACTCTAAAGCAATTATATATATATATATAAATTATTTGTTGATCCGAAGACTATGTTTCTGTAACGCAAATTAAATCATAACTGTTACTGGCAATTGAGAAAAAAACATTTCGCTCTTTGTCCTTAAACCTCATACATTCTAATACCATATTTTCAAGTCATCCATTATTGTTATCTAGCTCACACAAATTTTGAGTAGGTTTTTTGTTCAATTCTTTTAATTTCATTATTATAATCCTTTTGTACAATCATTATTCCATCCGGCCAAATTGCTAGATTACTATTTTATAGTCCACTTTCTTTATCTCAACATGAAAAAAAGAGTAAGTATCATACTTCGTTCTGTGTTTCGTACATTTTACATCTAGTATATTTTGTTCCTTTACTAGTTCTTCAATCTCATTTTCTTCAATATCCAGATGGAAACGTGTTACAAAAAAACTCTTTTCCTATTAACAACTAGATTGGTTTCAGCTTAACATTTACCATAAGTCATTTTTCTTTTGGTTTTCATAAATTTCAGTCTGTCACCACTTTCTTATTTCCGATGTTCTATTTCTATTCATTTTTCAGATTTGAAATAACGAGTTGAAATATACGTTCATACTATTATATAACTGCAGCCTATTCTAATTTAAAATCTAAATTTCAAGAAGATCCTTATGAATTCATACCTTGTTTTAATAAGGTAATAAATATTAATAGGAAACAACAAGGTAAGTACAATTAAAGTATATTTAGTTACTTCTTTGTTGTTAGCCTAATAGGACCAAACACATTTAATTTTGGTATCATGTTGTTTAAAAGACTTCATAACCACAGAACAGCTGCCGATGTGCTCGTTTGATTTCAAGAGATTGTCCTCAGAATCTGTAACGTGTGAGAACATGGTGAAGGTTATGTGAACCCTTTTTCTGAAAATAATGTGTGTTTCTGTTTGGAAGAGCAGAAAGAATATTGTTTTACATAATTTAATATAATATATACATTGGGATGAAAAGCGTAAATATATTCATGTGTAAGTTCGGATGACGAATTGAGACGGGAAAAGAAATGAAAGAAAGGACGATGACGCTAAAGAAAGCACAAAAGAAGAATGAGCAAATGAAGGACATGGAAAGGATTTGCAAGCTCTCAAATAAAAGGGTGATTTTTGACTAGAGGGAGTAACGAATAATGTATAAAGTAAATATCGTAGTTATTACGATCCTCCTCAGTATTAATATTATATAACAGTCATACGTCATAAAAGGAACAATAGTTAATTGGTAATCTACTAAAGGATAGAATACCAAAAGAAAGGTAATAACGTTAGTATTCCTGCATTTCATTGTAAGGTTAATTTAAGAACAAAATGCACTCTCATTTTACAACGGAAGTTCAAGAAAAATAATTTTAACAGATTATTGATTGTGAAAATGGTATCAGGACGAAATATTGAAGCAGCTTCTCTACTGAAACAAGAATAATGTTGTATTGATTAATAGTCAGTTTTATTAAATTGAGCATAGCATAGTTATAATCATACTTTATTTATTTGTCATCCTATTTTGAGCTATGCTCACCAGAAATTAATGTTACGTCTCTGTTTAGTTTTCTTTTGCCACCTTTGCTTGTAAAAAAAATGAATTTAAAAAAAAATAATAGGCCTAAAAAATTTATGACCAAGAAAATTATATTCCCTTTAAAGAGATACGTTATTTGAAACTGTATATCATTTTGTTCAGTTTCTTTTCATGTTCAGTCAGTTCCTAGATGGTTCCTTACGGATATTCACTTCTTTCTAATCTAAATTGCAACCTTCTACACATGTGTTCAAGTTATTAGACTCGGAATTCATTTTCCTTAAATTTTATTTTTGTTACAAAATTGCATCGCCATATGTTTTAAATTTATTTAAATTATTGTTAATGAATTCCTTGCTCATTTTCATACATCTCACGTATGGTTTTCAACATCAATGTTTTTTATACTGTTAGCTTGATGGCAGGGCATGCTTAAAGTGAATGGCGCGTCGCTAAATCAGGCTACAATCTGTAGGATTAGTTGCTATTGAAGAACGTTTAATGTATGTCTTGCTGGATTGTTCCCTCTACTATATAAAGTCTCCAATGTTTGAAGGCAGACATTACACCCCAAACCATGATTGACATCGGATGATTTACACACTGCAACTTGAATATCTCCCCAGGTTAACGCCTAAAATATCATCAACGTTTATCAGATATAGTGAAACATATTGTCATCGATTGATTGTCTCGTGGCTTAAGTCCTTGTGCCCACTGGAGACCTTTCTTTGCATAGTTGGAGTATCCGAGACCATAGATACTTCCTTACCCTGTGTGGAGTATTTTGTCCTTTTTTCTTTGGTCGGTGTGAATTTTTGTCTCCTAAACAAAAAGTTCCTGGAACACTTCCAGGAGTAATTCTTACACCATAACCAGTCATATTTATGCCTAAGTCTTTAAAAGTGGCTTTTCTCTTCCTCACAGCCGAAGTTTTGTAATTTTAATGCTTGTTGGAGGACGACTCGCCTTTTCGCTCACTACTTTCAACCCTGTTTCGCTGCTTTGTTTGTTTCTCTCTTATCGCAACACAAATTCTTCGAACAATATATATTTTGGATGCAAAAGCTCTACAAGAAAAGTTAGTCTTTGTTTATCTTCCTTCTACGAAAGAACCTTTCAAAACTGCAATTTTGTGCCGGAAAATCTCTCTGGACTTTCATATTATGTCGAAATTACAGAACTTTCCAGAAAAATATAAATATACAAATAAGTTAAAATCTTTTAACTGATCAACTGCAATTGTGTAACATTACCAATATCGCACCTTCACACAACTGTAAAGAACAGCGAGTTACACTGCTAAGTTGTTGACGCAAAGCACAATAGCTATATCATAACTCAAGCATTATCTGCAGAATGTCCCTTCAGTTTTGCCACGTGTGGTTAAAGAGTGATAAAGTATTCTAGTTGTATTGTTCACAAGTGCAGGATAAAATATTAGTAGTTTCACCGTAATAATAGATGTTATAGGCCTTCGTAATAAGATACCAAACAGAAGTTTGCTGTATTGAGTCTAATAATTCGAATTCTTCTGTACGAGCAGAATGTATTATTGAAGGATTAATAAACAGGTGTAGATAATATCAAGCCTACCTATTAGATAATTATTTTGAAATAAAATTTTATTATTTTAAAATAAAATTATCTCAATATTTTCGGTATAAGGCAGCCGGAATCCTCACATCCAGTTGTACTTATCATTCCATCTGCGTAGCAGAAAAGGAGTAACAATTTGCCATTTGCAGAGTCCTAACTGATGTTCTAAACAGTTCCATTTCGGATATCCTGAACGAAGTTTTTTTACCCTGTTCGGGTAGAAAGCTAGGGTAAAATGTTTTGTTCAGCGTGATAATTGGTCAGTTTTAAACGAAGAAAGGCCTGTCTAACGAGCAAAATAAAATTTAAGGTGAGTTCGGGTGCAAGTTATATCAACAAAACATTAATCATAAAGATGCTTCCAAAGCTCATGTTTTAATGTTATTAATCTTTCTGTGAGATATATATTTGTTAAAATTGTATTAGAAAATCACACACACAAAAAGAATACTTATGAAGTTAAAATGATTGTACAACAATCAGTCTTCAATTTACATTCATACGGCACACGGGAGAATCCATTGGTCGAATCCTATAGCTACGAATCATTTTTCTATCTTGCTACTTTTTTCCTGTTTGTTTCTAATTGTTTTCAGTTTAAAACAAAATAGTTTATTTCATTTGAAGAGCAATGGTAAGTATGTTCTTCATCATTTATTGTTCATTGACTATGTTAACATTTAAAACAATCGAGGAAGGCTGTGAACACTTGAGAGATACAAGAGGCAATGCTACTAAAACTAACTTTCATTTGAAGACAAGGAGACAAGAAGTAGCAGTCAACAGTAGCAGAGATTACGCACAACTTCGATACTGTAAGTATGTTTTCTTGCTAACGTGAAACCTCATAATACATTACTTCAAAACAGAACTAAATAAAAATTACGATACGGGAACAACATATTATTAGGATATGGGAACAGCATTTATTCATTTATTTTTGTTTTTAAACAAATATCTCTTAAATAGGAAGAGATATCTCTTTTAATTGTAACTGTTTTTTGTAAAGCAAAGAAAGACCTTCTGAATGAACAAGTTAAAAAAAAAATAAGAAAAAATTGACATGTAACTAACTGTGAAGCAAACTCAGGTCTCCCGTTACCAAGCGTATGCTTTTCTATTGAGCTACGAGAATAAGACAGAAGTCTGTTCATTAATATATTTTTTTAAATGTCATTCAGGAATTGATCTGCACTCACTCAATTCTTAGATGATCCCATGTTTATCTAAAATATGATACCATCTTGGTTGTTTACTTTGATGTCTCCTCCATCGTGTGCTGTTTAGCTTTGTAACTTCATAAGTTCTTTATAGAAACCATTTGAGGTTCAAATAGTGTAATATTCCATAAAGAATTGAAGAAACCTTTTATTTATAATCTATCATTTTCCATAGAAAAGATTTCTCGTCTTCTCTTTGCCTCTCCATCATTATCATTATCATCATCATTTCTTCTCATGTTTCATATTATCATATTTTAATAGTATTCTGTCGATAGTAACAATACCCTCAATACAAGCCTTGCCTTTCGAGTATCTTTGTATTTAGTATAGTTTTTCTCATTATTACTTTCTATATGTCGCTCGTTTTCTTCATCTTCGTCTTTCACTTCCAAGTATCAATTTTCTTCTTCAATAATTGCATGTACTTCTTATTTCTTTCCCTTTTATATGAATTCTGCATCTTTGTGTTCACACTATTTAACAGAGTAACTCCTCATTTTCTATGCTACTCATAATTCATACCCTTTCGCTAGGCTCTAGCCTTTACCCAAACGTGTTTACTAATCTATCCTCGCAATGATAGCATGGAAACATGGGAATTGTTTCTGAATTGAAAACTTATTCTTTGTTTTGAATACATTTCTTACTTTTTCGATGGTTAACGGGAGACAGCATCATTTCAAATTGCGCATTATTTATAAACATAAACATGTTAAATGCTTTTCCAAAGAAAATATATTATTTTACAGTTTTGAATTAATTTAAATCATCAATAATTTCTAAATACTTAGTCATAATGCTATGGTTGCGTAGAAGTATTTCTTATTGCAGTAGCAATGTGACTGTTGATTAGAAGAATATAGTATGAAAGTAGATAGATGTATTATTAGATATACGTAATTCTTATCAAGTAATATCATTATAATAGATTTTATTTAGTAATTTATAAATCATTAGGAATGTAAGACCAAATATTTAAATATATATTTGAAACTTATATTCTAAATGCTTTAATGTGAAAGAAGCACACTCACTCGTCACTTAACATATCTTACATTCGCATATTTTTTCAATTATATTACTGTCTCAGCACAGTTATATAAATATGTGCTTATATTTCGGTACTTCAGTGCCAGAGAAACATAAGTCTTCACATTTTCCGCAACATTACTATGGAGTTACGTTTCTATTATACCCACTGATTTGAGGCTTAGATGTAAAAATAGATGAATTCTTTTTCTTCTTAATCGACTTCATTTCCCCTTTAATAATACTAAAGTTCCAAATTGAGGTCAAGTAGAATTGTTTTTATTCAAACTATTCATATATGAGAAAAAAGCAGGATTTTAGACCTTACGTGAAGAAAAATAAATTTCTTCTCCTAAACTTTAGTAATAGGTATGTAATGAGGTCTGAAACTTGACTTGGTTATTTTTCTTAGTCCTCTTAATACCGAAGCTGTAATAGTAAACGCCATCTAAGTTTCGTGTATCTTTTATTTTAAAAAGTATTAATAAAGTACGAAATTAGGGAGAAATAAAATAATGGTTAATTTACTGAAAATACTACAAGCAAAAATTAGCCATGTTCTTGTCTTACATTTCTTTCTAGTTTCATTCATTTTGCTTTTCATCTTGAAAACATTGACTATTGATTTACGAAAGCTAAATGCCATCAGTTGTTATTACAATTGCGAAGTTGAATATTCAAAAACGGCTAAAAAATAAGCAATGAGATCAAGGGATTCTTAACCCATTCATATTAAAGATTGAGTGCTTTTACAAGAATAATAAAAGTGATGTTAAGTAATATAATGAAAATATTTCAATGTTAAAGTTCCCAATTGATTTGTCGATTCCACTGGAAGTTTACACGACCTCAGATGTAGGGATGCAACATAAATTAATTCATATAGTAAATTTCTCCGAAGTAATAACGACGTTCTTCCATTTCTTTCATATTAAATCAGATATGTAACAAATATACTTATGTGTGTTACTCATACTCCCTCTGTTCCGTTTACATTGCAGAGCGCCGAAGGAGTTGGTTTAAATTCATTGATCTTCTTACGTCATTTTCCTTCGTAGGTGAGTTTAAATGAATATATCCTAATATACTACATAATGAAGTTTACTTTTCCATCGCTATTGTATTTTAACTAAAAATTTAACTAGAAAATTGAAGAGGCGTTAAAAATCTTTGGTTGCATGTTAAAGGTATCAGGCACAAATAGGGAAGAAAAAGCTAGGAAAGGACAGCAAGTTGTGTTTTTCTACCAAGCAGTAAAAGCACTGATATGAAATGAAGAAGTCCGAAAGAAATGTAAAATAGCAACATATGAAACAACCTTTGTACCAATAGTAATAAATAAGTCGAACGATAAAACGGAGAGACGTAATTAAGGCATATATGATGAACCAATGTTTGAGTCACGAGAGGGGATATGATCAGAAATGAAGTAATAAATTGTATGGACATGTTAAAAGGATGAATGAATAAAAGTTATCAAAGAAGGTATTAAACTGGAAAATGGATGGAAAGAGACCACTAATAGGAAGATTGAGAGACATGTGGAGAAAGGAGGGGCAAACAGTCAGATGTAGAAGATGGGAGTGGAGAACAGCAGAAGTTTTGGAACTGTTGAAGGATACAAGAAAAGTGAGAGGCTTTACGGAACAGCGGACTGATCCCAAGGTTGGAACTGCCTAAAAGAATGATTTTGATGACGAAATTATCATTTTCTGTTCTCTAAGCTGAGAAAAATGTATCTATTCTACAATGCTGGAAGTGGGAATAACCTTTTTGATACTTCTAATTAGTTTATATCTCGAAAATTATTATCGCAATTTCTCATGTGTCCTTAGGTTACTTCTTGGGCACTGGGGCAATGTAGACTATTAGGCTTTTTTTGTTTTCTAACTTTTATGCTCAAAAGATTTGTTTCAATGTGGAAGTTTATGTTCGTCTTTTAATAGCATTATCAAAGTCTTCTATCTAGCTTTATTTAAAATATTCTCAAAACAAATTCAAATTTTCATTCTCTTTTATAGAAATTTCACATTTTTCTTGTTTACTGTCTTCTTATATGTACTTTAGGGGCTGTATTAGGTTTGTACTGTATTAGGTTTCTGTGTATTATAGATCATCTAGTTCGTTACTCTGTACTCACTGAACTTTGATATCTGCTAGTCACTGCCACAGAACTGCTGACCACAGTGGTCATGTTGTCTGAGGCGTCATGCCTGCGTCTCCAAACTTCCTGGATTGACTCGGTCGGGGTATGGATGTTTATGGCTTTTAGAAATTTAACAACTAATGGACTTGAGACGGTTCGAAGTCATTAGCTACTAAAATGGCCCCAAAATACATATGTTTACCAATGATTATCTGCCATTCATTTATTTATTAAAGAATTGTAACTATTTCTACCCATTTAATTTATCTAATTTTTCTATACTTCAGCTACTTGCCGGATCTACGTAAAAAAAGTATTTTCATCAAATTCTATGTTTTAAAACCGTAAAATATTCCTTTCCACATCCACAGGATATCTTTCCTTACCTCCAAATTTCAGAAAAAAGTTTCCAACGATTTATTTTACCTGTTCCATAATCACATTGTAATAAGGATAGTATTAGGTAAATACATGTAAATGATTTTTAGAAAGACGTAATTAAACTTTTTAATGGAATAAATGTGGAAATACGGTACTAAGAGAAACTATCAACTGAGACATAAACCCCTCTTCTTAGTATTTCCATTAATAAAAAATGTTTCTTTTTCTCCTTCTAATAATCTTCTCCTAACAGAACGTTAATCGGATTATTCCTTCTACTCTTACTTCACTTCGCTTTAACACTTCTTGAAACTCAAAATATCGGATACAACAAATTTTCATAATCAATTGTCCCTATTACCTGTATTTTGGATGCATACAATTTAATACACTTATGTCGATTTCCTTTAAGAATCCTATATACATTTGTTTAAAAGAAAACGTGTTCTAAACTAAATACTTTTTTTTAATTGGTACTGTTTTGGTAATTGGTAGCCAATTAGTATTCGGCTAGTCTTCAGCGAATCATGACTTTCTTTAAATTGTTTTATTTAGTTACAGTAGTTATTTATACAACTTATTATTAATAAATACACTTAAATGTTAATTTCTTTTGGGTCCGTAGGGTAACTACAGAGTTTACGATTGAAAAATGTTTCTAAATTTTGCTGCATTAACTTATAAGTTCTATCTGATGAAAGAATTATCAAAATTCTTTTTCAAAATAATACTAATGATAATAATAGTTTATTAACGCGCTGAGAACAGCTATAAAGCAAACCTATAGCACTATGTCAGTGAAAATATAAAAGTAAACATTGATCAATAAACACTATTCAAGCATGGAAATATATTACAGAGTAAGTGCATTGAGTAAGTACAAATACAGAAGAAATATATTGAAGTTCATATAAAATAGTCTGTAAGAGTACTATATTAAAGTAATATGCAATAATACAAGGGTTCTATTGCAATCATTGTTTAAGAGTATGACCCTTTTTTAATCCAATATACTAAGAACACCGTGTTATGTGCAAGTTACAGATACAAATAACATAACATACAAAAGTGTAAATAAATAAGTAAATAATAATGATAATAAAGAAATTAAAATATGTTGTATTGTTAAAATAGTAGATATTTAGATGGTTAAATTCCATTACAGTAACGAGTATCGTACAACGTCATAATTACTTTTAAAAGACAGATAAAAATAAAACGTAAGAATCAAACTGTTATTTCCTCAATATCTGTTTTGAATTAAAATCATATTTCAAGTCGTTAAAATGTGATGTCATTCAGTTTAAAATGACATGATTCTTGTCGACTGTTGTTATGAGATAACTACTTCTAGTGCTGTACAAGGGCAATTTGAATGCAATGTTTTTAAATACATATTATAAATACATATGTTTTTAAATACACAGTTATATTTATTTGATAGTATATTCACCAAGAGCATGTTCGTTTTCATTCCTTCGTTTACTTAAGGTCTCAAGACTCCAATATTTAAGCCAATAGTCATAGGTATGTGCATAGTATGGTAAACCCACCTTGATACATAGTATCCTGACGAAACATTTTTGAGCTGACTCCACAGTGTTACACAAGGTTCATGTTATACTATTCCAGACAACAGAGCAAATTCAAGTTTTGGTCTAACTAACAATTTATATATAGGAACTACCTTTCTTTAAAATACACCATTGCCTAAAAATGAGTCATATAAGTTTTCTATCAGCCTGTACAGTGCATCATATGTGCTCTTCGAATCTTAGGTTTCTATCATAGAATACACCCAGATCTCTTATAGTATCAGCTTTATGAACAAGAGAATTTGAAATGGTATAATTGCTTACGTAATATTGTATCGTGTTTGAATACATCACAACTTTGGTTTTCTTACTATTAACTTCCATTAGATTAGATCTGCAACAATATGTGACATTGTCAAGGTCTTTTTGCAGTAAGTCATTATCTTTAAAATTATTTACAACACTGTACAATTTTAAATCATCTGCGTACAGTAATACATTTGAGTTCATAATACTAGTTTGGATAACATTTATAAAAATGGAAAATAGCAAAGGTCGTAGTGCTGAGCCTTGGCGTATACCATTCTCTATAGTGGCAACAGTCGACTAAGCTCAACCAACTTTAATTTGGTAGCTTCGTGATGACAGATAATTTTAAACCACTTGATGACAGGGGTGAGAGACCCATATTTGATAATTTTGATAATAACAGAGCATGGTTGACTATATCAAAAACCTTGGATATATGTATATAAATAACATCAACTTGATCTCTTTTTACTTACATGAAATTTGATGTAGTCGGTAATATGACAAAGATTTGTTACAATAGATTTCCCTTTCATAAAACCATGTTAAGATTCATATAAAACTTGTTTTAGGTTAAAATTTAGATGCTTAAAAATAATTGTCTCAAATATGTTTGCGAAAGAATTAAGTAGAGTAATTGACGAAAACTGGCTTGATATTGGCCAGGATAGAATTCAATGGCAAAAGTTTGTTACTGCGGCGATGAACTTGCGAGTTCCATAAACCATAGAGTTAGTTAGTTAATTAATTGGTCTGTAGTTATTTGGGTCAGAGCGATTATCATTTTTGTGCATTGGTTCAATAAAAGCATCTTTCCAGATAGAAGGGTATAAACCATTACATAAGGATAAATTAAAAATCCGAACCAGGTGCGAAGCTAATTCACTAGCACAAGCTTTGACAATATAATTTTGTATGGAATCTGGACCTGGTGTTGACACTGGCTTAAGTTTACCTATAACATTCAGAGATTCGAGTTACAATTACATTTGTATTTTCTTCAACATTATTACGTGGTACGATTGCCCCTGTCCCTATGTTAAAGTTTATCGAGAAAAGTTCTTTAAATATTTCAGCTATGTCAATTGCATTAGTATATACATTGCCCTCGTATTCCAATTCATTAGGTATAATAATAATAAAGAATCTCTTGTACTGATACCAAAAATAGGAATTATTACCGTAAATACTACTTTCTAGAGCAGAGGCATAAGCATTACGAGCTTCATTGCACTTACTCTTAACCAACTTTCGTATTTCTGGGTACTTTTGGTACCATTTCTTGTCATTACTGCGTTTTTATTTCACAAAATATTTTGTTTTCTTATTAATGAGCATTTTTAATTTATTGCTCATTCATGGATCTTTAAACAATTTTTTTATTTATGAACTTTTTCTTTGATATATTCTTATCACAAGTAGTATAAAGATTACAATAAAAGTCATCTGTACAGCTCAACACATGAAGGCTTTTCTTATTATTTTTATTTAAATTATTACCCTTCATCTGCCTGATATCTCATATAAAAGCGAGAAATTAGCATTACGGAAATCATAACGTTCATTATGTGTTACTGAAGAGACCGAGTCAGAAAAGTGAACACTACCCTGCCATTGAAAAATAAAAGGGGGATGGGGATGATCTACTTTTGTCAGAGGGTGGACGTAAAAAAAATATAAAACTATCCGTGATATTTGTCATCAGCAGGTCAAATGTGTAGGTTGGGACAATAGGGTTATAAGATTTGTTAAGCTGTGTTAACTCAAGTACAGAGCAAAGCTCTAATATGTCATCAGCCTTCATTCTCGTATAGTGATGTTTTGCGCTTTTTGTTCCAGTGTTCCAGTCCAGCAGCGTTGAAGTCACCAATAAGAAGTAATTTGTATTAGACAACAAATTGGCATAGCCAGTGACAGTACGGTTTAAATTCAGTGACTGATAGGTTTGGCGGAAAGTAATAAAGACTTATTAGTACAGGGGTGGTACCTGGAATGTGTACTTTTAATACATCTAAGTTCGGAAAGGAGATTTGTAAAGATTCAATATTATATTCGCTCTTAATTAGTAGCCCATAGCCCCCATCCGTAGTTTTCTTAGTAAGATCTAAATCTCTATCTTTCCTTATAACAATATATCTTATATATAGTTGTACAAAGTGGATCTTGACTTTTTTTCAACAAAATTTCTGTTAAACATATAGAATCAAATATTTCACAATTTACTTCCTCTACAAAACCTATCTCTTTTACATTGATACCGTTAATGTTTTGATAATACAGGTTAAATACAGTATGCAAAATATTACAATTATTCATCGTTGTTGTTGGTTGTTGTACAAACAGTTACATTATTTTCTTCTATTAATAATAAAAAAAATAATGTTACATCTTTATCACGTCAGTGTGCATTTGCCAAAATTTTTCCACTTAACAATTGTGTGTTAACTATTAGCCTGTAGATATATTACTCACATACTGATGGGTTCGTTAAGTTAGTCATCGCTGACATATGAACTTGCTAAGGAACCCAAATGGAGAAAGAAGTGAAGGAGATTCTTATAATACAATTTTATTTTCTTCCAAAAATTAATTTTCGTTTCTGTTTTCTCAGTGTTATATAACCTTAGCCTCTTCTGTACTAATTTTACAACATATTTCTCATTTAAGTCAAGCTTTGCCTGTCTTTTTCTTAAATTCTTCATGGAAAATTTCTCTCTATTTCTGTCATATCTGTTAAGTGGTTATTACAAACTGTTGTTGGTTGGTATAGAAATCAAGTATAACGTTAAGTGATCTCAAAATTGTTCAACTTTTATATGCATTAGATTACGATTAGTGTGCAGGATAAGGTTATGTATAGTTAGATAGTGGCTTCCAACTGATAATATGTTGTTCGTTTTCTTCTCACATGCATTAAGCAGCACAAGACTGACGTACATTATACAATGCAGCATCTACTATAGTAGGTTAAACGTAGACAAGTTTTATCTCAGTCACATTTTATTATATTCAATTATGTTAGACAATCCAAGATTCTGGAAATCATGCGATATTCGAATACTTCAGTAGGAACATTATACCAATAGTAACAATACTCAAACAACATTATATTTGTTGCGCAAATCTCATTCAACATATCATCATATTTGTTATATCGCTTACATTACACAATAGCTCACAATATATGAGTAAAGTGTAAAAATATTGTTCAGAATAATAATGTTGCAATATCGTTCCATAAGACTTTTACACTGCTTAAAACAATAACAATTTATGTCCATTCCATTTCCTTTTTTACTTCAGAGAATACAGGAAATGAAGTTAAATGTTTTGTACTAGTTAGTAAAATACGGCCTTGATTCATCATAATGCCTGGCTTTCGCTTATCTTACATAACATTTCATTTTAATACTTGTTAAAACGCTTTTATTATATGTTTTAATTTAACGTGATATCTTTCTCTTTCGCACAATTATAATTTAAAGACGGAATGAAAATCGACACCGGAACGTGACTGAAAGATAACGATAACGCTGGTAATCAGTTCAGATTAGTACAGTTCAAGATTCTTGAAGAAAGTCTCAAACAAGAGGGTGACAGTGAAATCTATTCAGATTTTACGGATGGATGTTTTATGGAGGACATCAATATGAATTTGTTTCTATTTTTATTACAGTATCTCCCTTCTTCAATTGGTATGGCATAGATTGATGCTCATACGATAGCAGCAGTATTCGAATCAATGCAATTTCCAGAGAGGGACAGAAATAATTTTCAGACCGCAGAATCCAGTATTATACTTCAGTTCAAAATCCCAGGCGCTCCAGAGAGATATTTTGGAAAACAGACACAAGGAAGATTTTTGGAAGAGAAGGATAAATCCCATCCATCTCTCGATATAGTTATGACCATTAGGTACGACTTTGATACTGAATGGGGTGCCATCCCCGCAGCAGCCAAATTGATTCAACACAACTTCATACAAACTACGGGACTGGATTTTGTCATTGAATCCTCAGTGTAAAAGCTATGACGGCGTAGATAGATATAAGACTTGAGCGTCAAGAAACTTCAAAACCGTATTTGTTGTACTCCCAGCTTCTTTCGTGGTCATACGCTACTTCAAACTCCGTGTAAACGACTAGAATAACAAACATAATGTCGGGTCTTGTAATGTAGTTATCGTGAAGCCAAGACAGAGTGTTGCAGAAGGATTGCTTTCTTGGTGAGTGGCATTGAGTATTGCTCTGTGGGTTCACACTATCGTAGGTCTGATCCTTAGGAACTTGATTAGAACGGAAGTGGCAACTTAAAAATATGAGTACGTCACGAAATCGTTCCTTAATTTTAATGATGATGTCTCGTGTACTTAATAATGACATCGTACCAATTTCCCAGTGATAAATAATTCATAGTTTAATAGTGAAAATGTCTCGTATTATATTTTTAATTTACATTTTAGGAATTATACAAGCATCTATTAAATAAGTCTGTGGAATCGTGTTCTTCGACGATCACTCTTCTGAGGAAAAGGATGGAAAAAGTAGCTTCCATATTGCAGTTACTGCTTGATAATACTTACCAAGTCCACATGGTCTAGAGATTACGGTTGTAGGCTTTAGATAAACATTGATTAGATAGTTCGAGACCCATTCCCATCAGTCTGAATTTTTTCTCAGTCTCATCGGGTGAATGCCTTGGTTGTACCTTCAATAGACGCCTTGATCACTACCTCAGCCATTCCCGATGGCTATGGTAAAGTATAACATTAGACGGTATAACCTTTCATAAAAGGCCAGAAATGAAAGGTTTCAATGTTTCTTTTATGACGTGATACTCTGTAACTTCATTCATTATAGTCGGCACATACAGAACTCCATGTGTGCCGCCTCCCACGTGTTGATTAGAGAAAAGAAAAAAACTGTCTTTGTCACTAAATCATTGGGTTCTTATAGTTCTTATTTTTAAATCCAATGAAATATTATTTTGTCTGTTAACTGTTTCAGCGAAAGGTATAAGATGGTGTATCACGCTCCTCTTTTTCTAATGTATAGAAGTGATTTTAGTTTATATTTTAGTATTGCCCTTAACTTCCAAAAAATACCCATCTCAAACACCTTAATATCTCTTATTATGTTAACCAAACTTCCCTAATATAATGCAATATATAAAATTAAATTTTCTGAGCGTTCAAATAAATTTTACATTTGGCATGTTCTGTTTCAGTTGCGGAAGTTGGAGCCGCAGGAGACGACGAGACGACGATGAGAAGATCGCTGAATATAAACTGACACGACGAGACTACCATGCCAATGGAAGAGGTAAGATTATTTTCAGAGTTACATATTGACGTTTGCTTTTCTTAAGAGTACAATATGACTTTAGGGGATGCGGTGTTTGCCGAATTAATTAGGTATTTCCCTGTAGAAAGAAAGTCAGATAAATAACAGACGGAAAATGAAATTGTTAATGAAATATGCATTCTATTATACTCACTCAAATTATTCTTTAAAACCAAAAGTATAAAGTCAGTCACAATATTAAAAATTAGGAAAGCTACAGGATTTCCTGTTCCTTATTTACAAATAATTTTAATTCAAATCATTGCGTTTTCTTACATATGAAGAACCAAAATTGTAAAATATTTTATACTTAAATACGGTGTAGTCCCCTAATCAAGATAATTATTTTTATTTGAAGTAAGAATCATCATCTCCGATTGAGAGCTATACCGTCTCTCAATATTGAATATTTTATACTTTTAATTCTTTACAAAATTAGAACATTATCTAGATATCTCATGTTTATTGTTGTTTAAAACTTTTTCTGGCGTTTCAAGCATCATTTTCAGCGTATTCTTCATCTTCGCCGTCAAAAGTAGAAAACAGATAATAATGTTTTCAACTTCAAAAATTACTTTTACACAACACAAAATCTAAGATCTGTAGATTTCTTTTCTATGTGGTAAAAGTTTTAATCGTAGTGGTTGAAATGACAATTTACAAAAAAGTGGAAATCGAAATTGTAAAACTGCGTAATAAGATACCATATAGCAAAGATAAAAGTAGAAAAATGTACAGCTTCATAATTTTAAATAATTGAGAAGTATGAGTAGAATGTTATACAGTACCAAGAACATCATAAGTGACAGATGTTCTTTTTGTGTAATTGTGTAAGCGCTTTCTTTCCCCAACCACTTTCCACCGGAAGCAAGAAGAGAATCCCACCGTAGCTTTACGAACGGACTGTGTAAGGGAAATAAAAGAGTAAGAAAACCAAATACGAAGTTCCTAGAAGTGTGGAACTGTAAGAGAAGTGAAATAATGTTCTGAGTAGAAATTATACGTAAGTGTAAGCTCTGGAGATTAGTTGTACAACAAACAATAATATAGGTGGCAAATATTAAAAAGAAAGAAAGAGCCTTCAACCTGTATCTGTTACTCCATTCAGATCTGCACTTTTAATTCTACTAACCATAGTAACAGGCAAATGTTATTACTTTATAGTTTTCTTTCAGTCTTTGTAGATATTATGCTTTTGTTACTGTAAATGTCTAGCTGGTATAAGGTGACTTGTATATATATATATATAAACAACAAATAGTGTGGGGTAAGTCAACAATGGTTCTGATAGAACCAAACGTTTTTCAATATTCATATACTTCATTTATCGTATTAATAACTACCAATCATAGTTATTGTAGAAAGTGACCATTTCTTTCACTTTCTTTTCGGGAACAGTAAACGTGTACAAAAGATGGTAAAATAGGGTTACTTACATGTCAGAATGTAAAGACAGATATAGGCAATTTGGTCCTCTCGGTCCATCTCCTTCCATTGTCGCATTTCTGTTGTGTTTGTGAAATTCATGTACGCCTGTCTTTATATTCTGACTTGTAAGTACCTTTTTATCTGTCTTATTTTAGCATTGTAACTGGTGACATAAATGTTGTGCTTATACATATTTTTTACAAGTAGGAAGTAATTTTTAAATACCTTTATTATTTAGATGATCCTAGATTTATTTAATTATATTTCTCGTTGGAATAGATCTTCTTTAGTAACTCAGGGTTCTCTACAAGTTGTTCACTAAAAGTTACATACTACATATGAAAGTTTGTTTTTACTACTAACATTACCTGAATTAACTTAATTTTCACACGCTACCGTCCTCTACTCCGCCAATATGTAGTTCATGAGAGAAAATAATCTATCCATAGAGATATTACTGCCATTGAATAACAATAATTTAAAAAAAGAGAACATTTTCAGGTGTTTTTGAGGAATATCTTTGAGATTTGACGGGAGGTAGGTGTAAGGTACGTGTTTTTCTCTGTGAAACTGGGTGCTGCTGGTAAAGTATTTTTTGACGGTTATTGCATTATTATTGTTATTTTACATTTTCTGAAAATCGGGGACAAAATCAGGGAAGAAACAACCGGGGACTCTCCCCGAAATTTCGAGGACCTTATTTTTGTATGTTATAGTAACTCCATCTACACCACACATGAATATTTCATTATGATTACTAATAGGAATCATTCTTTTTAACTTAACACTTTTCTTCAATTAATGAATACGTAGTTTAACTGTTACATCAATTCCGCTTCTTCGTAAAATCTATTTCAATTTAATTATGTTTTTATTTCTTGATGAACCTTCAATATACAAATGGACATTAACTACGACAATTCTTTCATTAAGTTGCAACCATACTGCAGCCGACTCTTGGTTACAATTGGGTATATTCAACAATAGAAAACATAACTAGATGCTTAGAATCTCTTTTGATTACAAGTCTCCAGATCACACTCGTATATCTTGACTGTCTGTCAGTTACTAGCGTACGATAATGCATTACATCTTCTGCTGGATATTACACAGTTAATATAATATACCCTTTGCATATCTCTTAGTAATAACATACATGTATCCAGATTTCTTCTAAAACATGACAATTTGCAAGCGAAACAGCTGACTATTTTCTTTATTGGACTGGATATTATGACTTACCGTAATCTCCTCAAAACTTTTAGCATCGAAAACCATTGACAAGTATAGTTTTTAGGAAAGAGATCAATAAAGTAGTTGCCAGGATCTTTATTCAAGAAATCGTATCGGAGTTTACTTTCTGACATTAAGTAGATGCTGAAGAACTGCTGTTTTGACCTTGCCGAAGTTTGGATAAGTCATGTTTCATTTTGTCATTCCAAAATTCGGAATTTTGGCATTTCTTAATTCTGAAAACTTAAATTGGCATTTCGATTTCGGAAAGTTTCGGAATTCCGAACTTCCCTAGTACATACATTAGTAACACTACATGTACCATGATTTTCAGAAACCCAATTTGCCCATTGAAACAAAATTTTCAGAAGAAAGAAAACCTGTTCATTCAGGCACAGGGAACCATTTTGGAAAATAATATATTAATCATAGTTACTGTATTGTAGTAAAAGTTTTCGAGTAAAATATATTTGTTATTTATATCACTCCCACGTTGGAAGGGGGATAATATTCACACAAACCTGAACATTATTTAAGCTTATGTGAATTCATGCACAAGTGAGGTTACTATACTAAATGACGGACTCGTGAAAAATCAGGGAAAAGTAATTTTGTGTGAGGTTTCTGAAATTCTCGATTAATTTATTACTAAAAATTTAAACTTAAGGATTATCATGCTTATGATTGGTCAGGTTCCAGAAAAGAGTTAAGTTAAATTACTTCTACAAGTTACACACGAAATAACAAATTAGTTCCTTCACCTTATGCCTGTAGCTAGTGTTTCCATATTGAACTTTCATACTTGAAACTTACTTTTAGTTTGCATTTCTTCGCTACATTGCTATTGCTATTTATGGTTTATTCCTTTTACATTTTATGAATGGTATCTTCTGATAAGAACTTCATTTAGTGAAAGAGGCATGGAGAAAAGTCGAAAAGGCCTCAATGCAGCATATTTCGATATTTACTTGGTAGAAAACTGAAGAAATATCCTTCTCAGAACGTCCAACCAGGGTTGGTTTCAAAGCTTCTGGGCCTCTCCATAATTGATGGTTTGATAAAACTGCTTTTAACGTCCTAAATGAGCTGGTCAACTTCTAAGTGTGGTACATACAGGTTTTTAATAAAGTAGTGTCCGAACCACTCCGTTCAATGGACTCCCACGAAATTTAAACCCATGTCCACATGCACGATAAAAATCGAGCGTGCTGCACTAGGCTGGCAGGTCAATACATTGAAATATAAGAATCAAAAGAGAATTCAGGATACCACGCATATGAAATTAGAACAATCAACAATTCCGACAAACATATGTATAAGTTTCCGGAGAAGGAAAACACCATACGAACTAATCATCTTGAGCTATATGATAATTTACTAGATGTGTTGTGCCGGGAAAATTTTACTGCTCTGATACATGTTTTATGTTGTGTCTTTTTCCCCGGTCTTTTTCTGGACAAGTGGAAGGACAAGTCAATCCTTGCAGAATTTGGTTCATTTGGTCCATCGGTGTGGGTTTCTATAATGGATAAACACGCCTAGAAACACATTTTGTATATACATACCCACAAAAGTTTAGTTTTATTTAATAGATTAAAAGATTTGAAGGTAACAGATAGTAATTCCTTTTCTTTCCATTACAGGTCTTCGAGAATTAGACAGGATCCCCGAACATCAGCATTCATTCCATGTTTTCTGCTTGTCAATAAGACTATTTTCCTGTTATTTGCGTTTTATTTTTAGAAGTTAGAATGGTAGAGTGTAAGATGCAAGAAAGAAGAGGACCCTGCCGGCGAAAGAGGACGAAGGTAAATTCATGTTTCTTAACATTATTTTTTTTCTATTATTTTTAAAAGGTTGTTCTACTCTAACGCACAGTTACACCACCAAAATATATCCATCATTGGGTTTGGAAACGTATTGAAATGAATAGATTTTCGTCTAGAAATTTTACGTGTTACATACTGTGGTAAATTATTTTGTCAGCTCCGTTTATGTTTGGTTCTGTCCCAAGTGTTTCCTTGACACCAAATAACCTAACCTTTATCTAATTTGTAATAATATCTTAAGACTCTTTGGGTTGTGTATGTCTATGTTACGTAAGGAGGCATGTGTCAGTAATCCTCTTTAAGGCTAAGTAAATACAATGATATATATATACAATATGTGAAGTGTAGTGATTACCGACATAATATTTTTTTTTCGAAGACGTTCTAAAACACGTCAATTTTGAATCGAAATAACGTACACAATGTGTATTTTCACTTTCGCCGCTTCTAAATGAAAATTTCTACAACTAATCACATCTTTTTCAAAAAGCAAAAGAAGGTAAATAGTTGGTGATTTATACCTTTATGATTTTTAATAGCCAGTATTTACATCAGATGAATATAATAATAACTACGCACATGTTGATGAATATGTTTACAATATTCAGTACACTATTCACTGTTAATTTCTATGTACATGTACATAAAATGAATTTATTAATATCCACTCAAACGTGATCAGCATGCTTATAATTTTCAGTAACATTCCATTTAAGTGTGGTTAAACATCTTATGACTTAGCAACAGTGATAAATGAGTTTAAGGTAAATCTAAAAAAATGGTGCAGTAGCATACAAACACTTAAAATATATATATATATATATTACTTTTATCATACTATGTTTGAAACCTGTTCACACAAGCCTTCAGGTAGAGGGCAACAAGCAGTTCCGCAGAAGTGACTGTTCTGGGATAAACAGAACGATTACAATTCGTAATTTTTTTATTATAGCTTAATTATTATTTTGTTTTATATTGTTATCATTAAAGACATTATATCAAAAATAATGTTTTGAAAAACAATTGAGATGTCGTTGCTTAGTTTCGCAGATTTCTTGCCAAGCCCCATACGAAAACTTTGTGTACTCTCTAGTGAAGAACAGTATATATTATCTTTCCGGGACAAAATTCTAACGTTCCGTATATCTCGGTTCTTACACAATACATTTCCCTTCGAAATTCTTCAGTATGTTGTATTGGTGTAGTTCTGGTTTGAAGTAAATTTACTGTGTTATGCTCTTAAGAGAAAACTTCATACCGTCTTGCCTTACATTGGCAGCAAGTTGTCGCCCTTGTCGCGTCGACGGTTTGTACATTCAGACTGAATACTTATAAATGTACTCTACAACTGACTCTTTTCAAGAAGTTACAAACAAAATTGTTCCACTGATACGAAGCGTTTACTTTTTATTCTCGGTTCACATTGTTTATGAACAAATAAATCTTGTTATTACAATTTATCATTCAACGTTATAAAACTAATTTGGAAAAAACAACGATTGCAAAGGTTGCAAAGTGAAGCTTAATGCACTTAAAAAGGAAACTTTTACTTACGTAATTTCAATTGATTTCTACAAAGCAGAGTTCTTTTCAGAGGGTACATATCAGAATTGGTATGGCTATGAATTGTTACCTTGCATCAACCTTAGAGTCATATATGTAAAGTATGTATATAAGTATACTGCCTGATAACTGAATTCTTTTAAATTATTGACCTAAATCTTCCAGATAGGAGAGGAGGAGGAGTCTTTGAGAGAACTGTTAACTGCTGCTTCAGCTGACATATTGCTATGCTGAACTTATTTCTTAACCTTACGTTTCGCTTCCAACAAGACTGGTACATGACATTGTAACTTCAAAGTAATCGCAATGAAGTCAAATGGCTGAATAACAAATTAGCAACACAGCAATTAGCATTCTCTTAGCCTTTGAGAACTGTCACCAAGTTCGAGAAATTTTACCTATACGCTGACAGTGAGTTTAGGTCAAAGTGAGTTTAACAGCTTTTTCTTGACGAAGTAAGAAAGTTAGATGCACTTTAATCATTTGATAATAAACTTAGCAGCATACTTTGTACAAATAAAAAAGAATGGAGGAAAGATAACACCTAAATACAAGTAAATAATAGTATACCACAGAAATGTTTGTAGTTTCTCTTGTCAGCTCTTAGTGTTAATTAACAATGCAACAGATAAATCATTAACGATGTCAGTCTGTGCGTACTGTCTAAGTAATCTCTTCGTAATCGAGATGTCATTGAATTGAATCATATTTTCAATAATTTTCCTGGTTTTATCCTGCTTTTGCTTCAATCACATCAGGCTAGCTTTCGTATGATGCCTTGAATTAAATCGGTGGTCTCTAGGATATTCTTCCTTATCCAATGGATAGCGTACGGCTATTAACAAGATATCCTGAAGCCATCAGTTGCTGTAAAGGCCAAAGAAATATAGTTTGAGTTTGAATTAAGGAATGCAAAATGACAACTCGAAACATAAGTTTTGAAGTTTAGAAAATATTTAGGTAGATATTTTAATATTAATGAGGAGAAGAATCGAAAGTATTTAAAGCCGTTAAGATTTTAAAATTCTTTTCTTTAAATTTGAATCATATTGATGTTTTTCTGATTTTTTCACGTAAATGCTGTTCTCTTTTAGGATGCCAAATAGTCGACGGGGAGCTGTTTGGGGGTGACGACCTCCTCAAAAACAACAATGGTGCAGACAGGAGAACACAACGTGGCTAAGCAGTAAGTAAATAAATAATTGTTACTGTAAAACAGGGAGCTTGAAATATTCCAAACATTAATGTAATAATTGCATGTGGATATCAAACAATAAAACTACAAAAGTGTATACATATTCTCAATGTTCTCTTCTTCTTTGAGGTGAAGATGACGTGGAGTTTATGAGTGGCAATATTCATTTCAAAGGTTGACTGCATTCCATAAGTTCCATTAAATCTACTTTGGTATCAAGTTTGACATTTTGCGAATGGAATAGTCGTAGCTCAGTTGGTAGAGCGTTGGCTTCGACTTTGAAAGGTCTTAGGTTCGCGCTCAAGAAGTGGCCATTCTGACTGAGGTTCTGAAGGGTTTCCCGCAGTCGCACCAGGTTCGCGTCGAGATTGTATCTTCAAACTATGACCTGGCTCATTTCACTGCATTCCCTCCCGCTCCCTAACCCAGCCTGGACTAAATAAACACAATTAAAATTCGCATTTGCCTTTTCCTTGTTTCACGAAATACTACCAGAGTCCAATCTTTTGTCTTACAACTTACCAATTTATGCATCTTGAGAAATACAATAACGAATGTATTACACAAGTTCTTTGTTGATTTTGTTTTAGAATTTGCATCTAAACTTAGCGCTCTGGTCTAGTAGTGAAGATCGCTCTTTACCGACCACCACTGGGAAGGCAACGTTGCTTGAAATCCAGCTCATGGCTACCACACTCATTCAAGTTTAACTTGGTTTCACCCAAACACTCCAGGTAAATGATAGAATAGTAGTACATTACCTCCAAAAGGTCCAGCTTCTCTTCTCTTTCCTTCGTCCGCAAACAAATTAATACTTATGGATAAAGACGGCCTGGAAGTTAAGAGGATGTAGGGTTTACTATTATTCGTTAAAATTTTCTTTTCTTCCTTTTCAACATGTAAGTTGGGGAGAGTTCTCAAATTGCTGGAATTTGCTCTAACAGGTTCTAATCTACTTACCGTGCTCTTCAGAATATCA
>JAGDQP010006992.1:0-27074 GCA_022664845.1 Lepisma saccharinum | reverse complement strand
TTTTGTGAGTTTACATCCTGTTTGTTTACTAATACGGTACAATATATTAGTCAATCTTTCAACCATCTCAAGGGGCTCGTGTGAAGAGTTTATATATTTTTGTTTTTCTTATATTCAACAGAAAAGTTTCAGCCCAAACAATTACCTTCCGTTTTATTCTCATGTGGATAACTTGAAGAGATAAAAAAAATTACTGTTGCTACTATGAAGCCCATAAGTGCCAAGCTTAGAAGTTGAGATTTTTTATTAAGTTTCAATATTTGTAGTTATTTTTTAGTTTTTTTTATTCCCTTCTTTCGGGTTTAACCAATGTTTCGTAACTTTTATCTGTTTCTAGAGACCACGACAGAGGAGACCATCACCTTCTACAGCTAAAGAGGAGGAGCCAACAATGTAATGGAGATGTAAGTAATGTTGACTTTCTTTCGTTTCTCATATGACTGATTTGGAAAAGCTGCTAAGTTAGATTACAATTCACATTTCCCACATAACAAGGTTTCTCTAATTTCATTTTTAATCGGTTTAAACATAATTACTAAAGTTGGGTGGTATAACTATTGGTTCAGAATAAAAGCACTTATGTGTAGATCTTTGCCTCCTTGACCCCTTCAAAAATGGGTCTACAAACATCATCGTAACTAGTCATACACATTTTGTTTACAACGATTATCAAATTAGAAGATATTTGTTAATATTTTGGTGTTACCAAACCCCGGAAAATACGGTATACGTGATACTGGAATATTATAAAGGAATATTTTGAAAATATATACATCAATAAATTATCAGTGGTGTGAAAATTTATTTCGACAACATAACGAATCACAGGTACTTAAATTGAAATGCTGGTAGTCGATACAACAACAGTGGACAAAAGGTATATTACTTACCCCAAGAAAGACAATGTTTCTTCTTCCTTACCAATCACTGACGCTGAAAATAAATATTCTATTACACTGACTTATCATATTTATTAAACAATCAATATTTCCGTGGAGGTCTAGGTCGGCTCGCTATCCAAACTATTAACTCTCATGTAATTACCTGCATGTTGTTTGTTTGTGTTATTTCCTTCAGGTTTATATTTTTTAGTGTTGTAATGACAATGAGCTCGTATCGGGATCAGGAAATTGAACATTTTGTCTCTGCAATTTTCAGTTATTAGGAGTTACAATTCGCTGTACATAGAAATTTAGAAATAATCTACTACTTAGACCTTTTCATAATCCCCTTTTTCCCACAATGGTCTTATTCTACTATTTTCGTACATTCGCTGTATGTTTTCCACTGGACGAATTTCAATAAGGGTTACTAGAGATTCTATCCTTTCCCTGGTTTATTGCCGTATTCATTTTAATTTGTACAATCACAAATACGCCAATATATACCCACAAAAACAAACTTTAAAAATCATCAAAATTAAAATTGTAGACTGACATTATTGTATCATGTTATTTTTTAAACTTACACTTTTTAATGAATATAGCTTCTAGAAAATTATATACAAAGTTTCTTCTAGAAAACGAGTTCAAATAGTATGATTAAGCCAATCGTAATATATACAGTCTTCAAAAGTATATACAGATTTACGGGTTTTCATCTTAAGATGCCTTGGTACTCTCATTTCATATTTACAAGTTTTAGAAGTATCGAACAAATCAAGAACAATATTGAACATTTTGATAAGTTAATATAATCTACGGCGTGAATTGATTCAGAGTTTGAAGCTCGGTCTTTTTGTCGATATATTTGAAGGTCCATAAAATAAGATATCTTAGTCTAGGCTTTCAAATTTCCCTTCAATAACACACATCTTCAAATTATGAATTAGTTAATTTGATAGATATTCTTAAGTATTATCTAGACTGCTTTAAAAATAACATTGTTGCTCTCATTTGTCTTTGTTTTAAAGTACTTTTGAAAAAGGACCTGATTACTAAGTCATATTTCAACAAATATTTTGAAGTTGGGTTTCTTTCTGCTTGGCTTGTTGAGGTTTTGTCGTTACTTCTTCCGTAGCTGAATGATAGAAAGAAAATAACGAGTTCCTGTAGTTTGGGGTTATACTTGTCTACACGATTCTTCCTATTTAGAAGTTAATAGGTGCTCTAAGACCTATGTTTTGCTTTAATCTCAAATGTAAATACAATTTTTGTCAGCTTCAAATGCGAAAACCATCAGTGCATATTGTAAATTGTATAAGTGTATTTACCACATGACAGACATTTTTAGTTATACTTGTGTTATAATATTGAAAACATTCGTTTCTTTCAATTTCAGTATTAAGAACACTAGTAAGATATTTGTTTGGTAAATTTTCAGTATGCAACAACAATGTTTCCTAAAATTACACACAATAATTACAAAGGACCATTTTTGCAAGTCCCCAAATTCACAAAGTCATGAAAAATTAAAGATTCGTGTACCGAATTGATAAATATATATGGATGTAATTAAGATATGTTTTCCAAATCTTTCTAGAAAACAGAAAAGATGCCAATTACAAACAGTGGTAGAAAATTTGTTAGTTATCTTCAAAACTTTCAGCTCCAATATAAGTGCTAATTTCTTTAGAGCCCATTGAGTTGTTTCAATATGATTTCTGTATTATCAAGAAAGTACAAAAAGAAATTCTTTAGAAAAATATAAAGAACACACCAAGCAAACATCAGACGAAGTAAAATTTAATTTTTGTGTTCCACGTTCAAAGAAAATTTAAAGATGCAAGGAGTACACTTTAAATGTATGCTCAGAGACTATATATTCTGCTTAATAGACATATTTATTTGATACAGTGTGAAGAATTGTGGATAGGTATATTCTGCTATTTTTGTTCATTCATAAAGCAGCACATTTCCTGAGTTGTCTGGCATCATCGGCTTTGTTTATTCACCACATACGAAAATGAAACATGAAATGTAATAGTAAATTCTATGTATTTTCAAAAATTAAACTCTATTTTTCCCCAAAACTGATCACAAAAAGAATCAAAGATCATGTTTGAAATCAACATTAAAAGGTAGTTTAAGATCAGCTAGTTTTCTGGATTTTTGCGAACTCATAGAAACAAAAAAAAATGATTAGAAACGATGAATTATATAAATTACAAATTAGATTTGTGGCCAAAACTTCACGTGATAGACCAATCTGATAGAATTTCTGAAGTTAAAGACTAAATTTCATTAAGAAAAATGTAATTAGTAATCGTAAAGCTAAAGCTATGTTTCGTTGTGTTAATATAATGAAAGATCATTGACGTTATTGAATAACACATAACACAGATTGAATAATTCATATATTATCCATCTGTAAAGTAATAAAAGCAAATCCCCGGTCGCTTTGTGTCTTGGAAAATCACAGTACCTCTAATCGATCAAATTTCTGCAGCTCCTTATCAGTTTGATTGTTTTCTGGGAATTCAGAAAGTCGAGCAATTTTGAAACAACCTACAAGAAACACATGCTGCTGAACATACATTTTCCCCATAGCATCAGTTTTCCATGATTAATAATAACTTACGCAAAAAAAAATATTTACATAACAAATCTCACTCTTCGACAGGCTTGGACAAATGTTCTTTCTACATCTTCGGCATCCAACACATCGTTTGATTGAAGTACTATTACGCTTCTCTTTACATTTACCTGAATTATTAAAGTTTTCAAAAAGCTGACAGTGTCATACCATCCTTTTTCTCTTTGATTTCGAATTTTCTAATAGCGATTGATTACATTGCATTAATTTCCAACAGTCCTTAGTATTTAAAGATGTTGGACATGTTATTCCGACGATATCGATATGTTACTCTTGTTATAAAAATTGTGTGCTGTCTTCTGAGTTCAGATTCCATTTCACTAATTTGAATATTATAATTATTTCAATAGTTATAATTTTTATTTGCAACAATTGAAATTAAAAATCTAAATTTTAAATCAATGAATTATTATTTCAATTATATTTTATTTTTCTTTTGGAATGATTTGATATCACTCATCAAGCTCTTAACAAGTTCCCTTCCAGAAAGCACAAATATAATGAGGTTCTTGGGAAGTGTCTAGAGGTGCTTGGGAATTTCCCTTTCTTTCCCACATTGGAACCCGTCACGTAGAGCAGCGACATTGTAAATGACAAACAGGACCTTATTTAAGGTATCATCCAGGAATTCGCCTGTTGAAACTGATGAGACTGCTGAAAAACTTCAGTTACAATGGTCGACAGCTTGGCTCGATCCCGCATGACTCGCCACTGCTTATTCAGAGTCCCCGACTTTAACCACCTTGGATCATAGGACTGTGCAAATGTCGCATAGGTCTATTTTTACCAACTTTTTTTTAGCTGGGTTTCCTCTAAATTTTAAAATTCTATTAGTTTTATTTGTTGACGTTATGAATACTGAAAATATCAGTTTAAAAGGCTTGGTGTAGACATGGTGTAGCCCACAGAAACATTTTCGTGATGTTTTTGTGTTTTTGAAATTCAAATTTATATAAAGAGCGAAACATTATATACCAATTTATCATCCTAAGTGCCTTCAATAGTTTTGATGGTTACAATACTGTATTTACCACGATACCGGTAACTTGCGGTTATGTTTTTCTAAACCATTTTGCAGTGGAGGTTACTCAATTTTTGCACCAAGCCTCTCAGTTAACACATAGTTTCTGTAGTTCTTCAATTCACAAGTGTATAGATTTTTCAGTTGTATAGAATTAAAGGGATCGTTTTGGGCTAGTATTGTGTTTCTGAGACGCTAGATGGAATTAGCATCGACGACGGTCGCTCGCCTGGTGGGGATTCTCGGAACTTCCTCTCTTCTCTCAAATAGTGTTTAGCGCCAAAACTTGTCAGTGTTACTAAACGAATATAGGAAGAAGTATTTTGTAAGACTCAGTCATTCTGATAAATTACTACCAGATGTTAGGAAAAGTGGAGGGGGATGGGGTGACATTTTACGGCCGTGGGTTCCTTCCTCCTTCCTTAGTTGTTTCGTCTCGTGTCTTGAGCCGAAACCTGTCTGTTGTCCACAAACTGTTAACAATTTCTTTGGCTTTCCCGCTGATGAGTGGGTGCTCAGAAAAGCGTACAAAATAAACAAATTCTCGTTCATCGACAATGAAATTCCTAATAGTTTGTTTGTTTGTGTGTATTTCTTCTTCTTCTTCTTCTTCTTCTTCTTCTTCTTATTATTATTATTATTATTATTATTATTATTATTATTATTATTATTATTATTATTATTGCTGTTTTCTTTCCCACATTTGCAAATGGAAAATAAGTCACGATTGGCAAACATGGTCGACGCAATCTATGATCTTTTCTTGTGTAATCTGGATATTGTCATATCGTCACCCCTCCATAACCCTATCCTAAAGAGAAAATTTCATATACCTTGTATTAGTTCGAGTCCCGACTGGAGCATGGGTGTGGATTTTAACTAGGTGTAAAGACTTAGGTGCCGGATCGTGACGGGCCGAAGTCCAAATTTAATAGACTGGCCAATATAAAATAAAGTTTACCAGAAGTTTTACTTTGTATTAATCGAAACAATCTATTATTTTGCATAAAATTGTTGCAGAGGATAATGAATTAACTTTTCATAAAATCCCGAACGAAATATTCGGGTACACTTCCAACTTGAAAGTCTTGGAAAAATGAAGTTAACGATTTAATTCAATATATATGATAATTCAGTCTTCCAATGTTTAATTTTGTGCCTCTGAAATTGTATTTTTAATATTAATCGAGTTTTTTGATTGACAGTTGAAGCGAGAAGAAGAGTAGAGAAGAAATAAATTTAATTTTAATTGGCGATATAAGTGAATAAGTCTGATAAGACCACTATTTCTTCGCCTTTCAATGCTATAGATATTTAATATTACAAGTAAGTTTAGTGTTTTATGAGAAGTATGATTATGAAATAATTTCGACAGTAAAGAAGCAGAAACAACAAATTACGTCCAGGGATTGTATTCTAAGCCAAGTAGCTCGCATACGTGTTTTCAACGTTGATTGTAGGTTAATTTCGATATCGGTTGAAAAAAACTACGTTTATTTTTAAACCATCTTTCAACAAAGATGTCATTGCGTTGATAACATGTTAATACAACGGGTATTCAGTATGTTATTTTTAACTATGGTATAGATTTTGTTTAATGTGTTTCTTACTAAAGTTATGTCAAAAAATATATAATTAAGAACTAATTGAATGCCACAAACTAATTTTTATGTTCTCATGTGTACGTTGATTTTTTTTAAGTTCATATTTTTATATGACCCAATCTAGTAACTTTCGACTTCGGCACGTCACGATTCGCCCTTTAGCGATTAAAATCCACACCCATGCCCCTGCCGGGACGCGAACCCGGGATGTTCGAGTCGTTGGCCTATCAGGTACTATCATGAATGTGTGTAGGTGTACTATCAAGAGCGTGTTACAATAAATGAGGCAAATGAGCGCGCAGCCCCCTCATGGGGACAGATATGCCATGAGGGCGCGGTCCACATTCTTTCCACCGATGTGTCGTTCAGCTTCCTGTACTATGGCACTTTTAGTACATATTTTCAGCCTACTACGAGTTAGCCCATTCACTTTCAAGCGAAAAGAACGTCTTTTCGTCGCTGAAAGGTTATAACTGGTTAAGATCTCTGAGTGTTCTTTCGGATTCTTCACTTTCTGAAGACACTGAGTCCCGGTATGTTACAAGATAAAATAAATTTAATGGGCTGTAAAGCACTATGGCTTAAATCCGTCCCGAGACATTGGGTATGTTGTTGAAGAAAAAACGAAAGATTTAAAGAAGTATATGAATAAAAGTGTGTGGACAAGAATTGTAGCTAAAGTTAGCAGAGAAACAAGTAAACAGTATATTTGAGGAAGTGCTACAGTCGCTCGAAGGAAGATGTCTAGGTCAGTAAAGAACTATTATAAAAAGATAAAGAGTATTTTTATTTCAATGGTGACAAAAATGATGATGAAAGTGGTGAAAAATTGACTTTATTTTTGCCTTTAAGCATCTATGACTCAGGCCAAAGAAAAAACAAGCGGGAAGGAGTCGGTTAGGTATTTTATTTTGCTACTTTTTCAAAATTCCTTTTTCATTTAAGTTGTAAAATGTAACTAAAATTGGTACTAAAGATAACAATATTCAATGTGGAATAAGTCTTTATTTTATTCAAGTTTATTCAATATAATTTTTAAGGTTCCAACATTTTCAACATCACTTTTCGATATGTTGGAATTTCTGAGAAGCGCCCTTCTTGCACCCAACCAGGGATTCCGCCAACCCCTCTTTCCCCTGGGGTGGTGTTACCCCCCCCAAATTCTCGACAACATCCCCAACTTTAATTTTTTGCCATTAAAATTCTATAGGAACCGTTCAAAATCCACTTACAGCCTCCAAATTTTGACTTTACACCCCAAAACTGAAAATCCTGGTGGAATTCTTGCACCCAGCCCTTCAGTTGCTAGTAAAGATAAAGCTCCACAAATTGGGAATTTCACGATTCCTGAATCGTTTTAATAACGCTAAACTACGTTGTTGATCGGAATAGGATAATTCGATTTGGAAATGTTCTTCAAGGTCTTAATTACACATGTTCTTTATTTGTTTACCATTCAGATTAGAAAACAACCCAAAGTTTCTAATTTATACTGTTCCAAAATTTTAACATAGCAACAAAAATGAATAAAAATAATAAACATAATAATTATGTAAATAAAGATACTGAAAACAGGTCTTGTTATCGGAAAATGTTCAGGAGACAAGCTCAGACTGAATTTAAACACTGATCGTCAATTGATTTAACTGAAAGCTTCAGAAGTATATTTATTGTAATGTTATGTAGCCTCAAGTTCTGGTAATCTAAGATGCCTTCTTTTCAATATACACAGCAAACATTGTTGTGTCAATGCAACACTTCGATGTTCTAGGAAGACCACAACTTTCTTGTGTTAAATAATCACCATTTGTTGTGTGATAAAAATCATTCTTCCTGTTAAGGGTCCTAATCAGTGATGTAATAAAAGGTATACGTATACCCACCTCAATTTTTAGGTATCACCGTATACCCACCTAAAATTTATAAAATACACGGGTATATGGGATAGTAAGCAGTAGGTTTCAACGAGAGAAGCGTATATTCACCTAAAAATTTAGCATTACATCCCTGGTTCTAATAAACACCCCTTTTTTTCATTCCAATTTTAAACCGCGAATCATTCCAATTTGCACAATGCTGTGTGGCCCCAAACAGTATCTTCATAACTGTAATAAATGCGACACCTGACGTTCATTTTATGGAACATTAATATTAATATTTTATCTTATCCTTTTACAGTTTTAAAGAACTTCCCAGATTTTACAACACAATACAAAAAACTTCCTTATTTTTTAAAACTCCAATACTTACCGTTCTCCGAAAACAAGAAAGAAAACTTCATAAATCTTGTGACGTTAGGAACTCACGCTTCCGCGGACAACCAAGAAAGTGCAGTTTTTAAAGGACCTCGGGCAAAACACACCTAAGAAAAAAGGGGGGAGGGTGCTGTTTTATGCGACCTAGAAGAGAAAGTGGGCAAGCCAAGGGACGGAAGTTGCAACTAAACTCTTAGTTTGGCAGCCCTTAGATGAGGGAAGAGTAGTAGTGAATCTATGTACGTAGTTGTGGAACAACGCTATGATGTCGCCACAATACTGGTTCTACTAGGAGAGTATGAAAGACAATTACAGCGTACGTAATTTTTTATGAACGTTGTGAAGTACCTACTAGATAATTGTTCTAAATGAAAGACAAATTATCACTTGAGTTCCATAAGAAAGAAAAATATAAAAACCATTAATATCATTCACAGAAAGAACGGCCAAAAACAAGGTTCAGTTTCTTATACACAAATAAGACAAATTTCGAGCGCCCATATTTATATTAATAAATTATATTAAATAATAGGGAAGGTTCCAGGTATTGTAAAGTATTGTCGATAGTAGTATAATATTGAAAGAAAAGTATGCTCTACTTTCATGTTAATTCTATGCTCCATAATGCTTAACTGCAGGAAAATAATTTTCATGATTAATTGCTAATTAACTTATAATTAGTCGATGTTTATTTTACAAAAAAACATTGACAATCAAGCAAACATTGGCTCTTTTGATATTTGAAACAAAATTCAGTAATATTTGTACAAAATTAGCAGAAAATAAAAAAATTCAAATGCCCCCTTAAATGAATCGTATATATTTAAAAAGATATTGGTCCACAATTTGGTTAATTTTAGCTTTGCAGAGTTTTTGAAAATACAGTTGTATGTATTGGCATTAAATGGAACAAATATATCAAATGTTTTAGGTTTATAGTGACTTGAAAACTTTTAAGAGTTCACCAATCAAGAACTCATCCATAGGTACACGAGTTTATCCATCACGGAAAGTTCCCGTTCAAGTGCAATGAATTTAAGGATTTGGAAAAACTAAATCGCTTTGCTCCTGATGCATACTTAGAATACTATAATATTTGTAAGTGGTCTGTGAAGAACCTGAACTCAGACAATGACTAAACTTGCTGTCAGATCATGATTTTTGTCTCATTGAAAAATCAGTGTTAAAAACTGAAGAAGAATCTAGTTATTGATGTATGCAATCAACATTATAATACTTTAGAAACAAGTGAATGCAAATAAGAGGAAATAAATATGATTTCTGTAAATTTTTCTTCGGTTTTTTTAAAGGGGCTTCAGTCCCCAAGCTTTAGCGACTAGTAACATATTTATATTTTTCTATAGCAATACAATCTCATGACTTAGAATCACTTTTAAACCGTGAAACTTGGTAACTTCCATAGAATTTATCTCACTGTAGTATTTTCCATTTAAAGTGCTTTCCTAGGTTAAAAATGTAGTCCTGGACTGATGTCTTTTTAAAAATATACGATTGGAAAATCGATTAAGATTTTCTTTCTGTCGTAAGTGTGAAACAACATTCCAAATCGTAAAAAGTTTTAGATTCTTTTCTCACCACCAGCAAATACTGCAGTCTGAAATTTCAAATTTGTTTTGGCGAAGGTTTTTATTCATGTTCAATATCGGAGTGTTTGTAAACCTTAGACAGACTTTGAACCTGCTCTGAAGACAATTGCAGTTGGCTATGAAACTAATGCAGTTCGCCTTCCTTTCCTTATCTTAATTATGGAGCAAGTCTTTTATTCTCAACATTGCTAATTATGCCTTATAAACTGTGTCGAAATGATTCACTGATTTCAATAATCGTAAATTATAAATTGAGAAGGGAAAGTAATATCCAAACTTGAATTAAATTGTCTTTTTCATTCAATTCTGTTGTTGCGGATTAAATTCAGCTTCGTTATTTGTAATCAAAGACCTACACAACTATTTTATTAAATTAAAATGTCTAAAGAATATGAAAGGACCCAACCACTTGGTATAGTAGCGAAGGTCACCACCGCGAAGTGAAGCAGGTTCAAACCTTGCTCTCAGTGGCGACCACATCGAATTCCTTCAGTACACTTTGACAAATTAGGGATAATGCCTGGAATGAATGCGTTAAATGTTACTTTATACTTGTCTGTTTTAAGGAAGACGTACAGCGGAGTAAAGTCATCATTTCTCAAATTTGAGACAAACTTAGATAAAAAATGCCAGTAAAAATCATAGAAATGTAAATTAAATAAATAAATGAACGACATGGTGGGATACTTTATCAAATACTTTATGACTTGTAAAGCTTCATGAGAAAAAACAAACAGAATTCGTAATTGAATCATTTCATTAGTTCCGAAATAATCTGTTAGTAGTATTTGACCAGGAATATTTTCGTATAACAGTGTGCAACTAATTGCAAAAAATAAAACATCGCAATTAAAACTATCTTCATAATTTAGAACAGAAATAATATGATATTATTTTTTTATTTTAAATTTTATATTTGATCGAATATACATAAAGACCAAAAGAGTGTTAATTAAGTTCATATTTTATTTCACGAGGTCCAAAATAAAAAACGAGTAATTTCAATCCATATTCCATAATATCCGAATTTGTAAAATTTAATTATCTTAAAACTGAGTTACTTTAACTGAGATGATATAACACGGAAATGGTAGAGAATGTTACGAGATTTCAAACTTTATTTGGCTTGATTTACATTGTGAATTCGATTGCAACTATCCAAAATCAATCTTAAGTGCTCTTTGAGCTAAATACATGAGATTCATACACACGTAGATATCACAAGTTGGATTGAGTTTGAGTTTATTTCTTTTGTAAAAACTTACATATCTGAGGTGTACCCTCGAGTAAGTATACATGCATCATATACAAACAAAATTACATTAACATTTGATTTACATATTCCTCAATCATGTAAAAAGAATTATCTAATAAAAATGATTTTAGTTTTGTTTTATAATTTTTCATACTTTCTTCATATGTTGTACAAACGGGTGATACATTGTACAACTTAATACCATAATAGGTTATACTTTTTTGTGATACATAACTGACCTATGATTGTACAAATGAAAATCATTCTTATTCTTCGTATCATGACTATGTACATCCTTGTTTCTTATGAATCTTGATGAATGTTCTCCAAAATATAGAAATAAACGATATAGATATAACTCTCAAGTGGTGTGGTGTGATTGTTCAGTGTGTTTCCAAATACATTTTGCAAAGTATGGTATTGGTAAAAAACGCGAACGGTTGGATTACTGATAATAAAAGCCGGTATGTTTACATATTCGGTATGTTACCCTATAATTCATGAGGGAAGATAGATATTCTGCAAAGCATTACTTTCACAGACTAGCTAAACGGACACTCTTAATAGGTGGGTGCTTAGAATGTCAACTTGCCAGTTCTGTTACCTGATAAGAACGATGAACTTTGATAAAGTTGAAACAATTAAGCAAATTAAGAAAACAATATTAATTAAACGAATGCACTATTTCATACTAAAAGGCAAATTTAGCTTTATGCATTGTCTGAGGTTGTTGATATTGTTTCCTATGTTACTATTATTTGGCAGACATGTTTAGTTTTCTTTTATAATGTAGAAGAATTAAGTGGAATATAAAGAGGGCTTCAATGGATTATTGGAAAATCCGAATAAAATATGAAATGCTGTCAATGGGTACACTTCAGAAGTAAACTGTACCAATGTATTTTTATCTGTAAAAGACCATATGGAATATTAGTATGTACGCATCTTGTAATATAGTTATGTATTGATGTTAGCTACTGATGAGCAATGTATGACGGAGACATCAGCTTCTCTGATTAAATGATGGATAATGACATTCTCTTTAATTTGATGAGTTTTCAACAGGTTTCGTTATAAGATTTTAAACACTCGGCTATTCTTTAGATATTCCCCCAATATAGAACAAGTAGACAAACTTCAAATCGGGCTGAATAAAAATATTGAGAAAATTCTATTTTCCTTTTTATGAATAACCAAAGACCCATATTTCCATCAGTATCTTAAGACCTTTTCACCACGCTTTGATGCAGTATAAGAACGTGTTAAATGAATAAAAATCACAAAACTCTTCTCCTTTTTTGTTCTTGTAGGAGAAAGGATGTCATCAAGACTCGTCCGAGGATCGAAAAGAGAAGATGTTCTACTGTAAGATTCTTCAGGCAACGTAAAAAGTAACGTGGGGTTGGCAGGTAGTTTGGAAAATCTCAGGTGAGCGTAAACATCAAGAATCATCCAGGACGAAGATCTACAGTCAAACATGGTGATATAAACTTATTTTATCTTTATTAGATAGTAATAACGTTATTTCCAATAGCCCAGGCCTGGATTTTTTGTTTCTCTTTTCTTTGAGGGGAAAGGAAGATGCGTTTTGGCTTATATTGCCACCAGATTTCTTTAACCATCCCGGCAAAAAGGGCTTCTTAGTTCCATTTTAGTTTTAGTAATATTTAATATTCATATTGCTTACGTTTATATTTACACTGTATTTTTCTGTTTCTTACAGATTCCACTTTCAGCAGCGATGACACATTACTTGACGGATTGGTCCCAACCAGAGATGACACATTACTTGACGGATGGATCCTAAGATGGATCAGGTAACCTACACTTAATATAAATCAATTGTAGTAATTGTAGATAGACTAGTGTTTGTGGTAGCTACGCAACCATCGATATTTTTATTTTTGTTTCCAGCATTTCATCCACTCTTTCAGATATTATTTTCTACGCAACAACATGAAATTCTGTGTGCGATAAAAGTTAATTGCCTTGGATTCAGAATCATTGTGTGTGGTAATATTGTCAAAAACACTGAGAAATTGTCAGTTGAACTGATTAAGAACACTTTCAGCTAGTTTAATTGCCTGTTTTTCTGTGGATTTTCTAAAATGTTACTATATACAAAATCTGTATAAATGGAAATTAATGCCTGATTCGTACGTCATAGCACGATTGCAGGTAAGTTACTTGAATAAAATTACAACAGGTGGACAGCTATTTGAGTGTGTGTGTGTTTTTTTTAACGTGATGTATCCAGAAATGTTCTTTTGTTAACTCATTTTTCCTTAAATCAATTTTTGGTTTTAAGTGTAAAGAGGAAAGTTTTTGGTTTCGTTTTCATACTGTGAAGTCCAAAATATCAAGTTACAAAAGAGTGTTACCGTTTGAACAGAAATCTTTAATAAAATAAATAAATAAAACCCTTGAAACCCGAAATTAACCAGTAGCATAGTGAATAGAGCTCAAATATACTAGAGAAATATATAGAAAACTAAATTATGAAGTAATGGAATTAACTAGTAACCAGAAAGAAAAAATAAACAACAATTTTATGTCAATTTCTTAGAAATCAACCTCAAGAAATAGTATGAGAAAAACTTTTCTCGGGCCGATCTGCAAAATACTGCAAAGTATAATGAAGGATACAAATATATTTTGTGTGCGATTGATTTTTTTCTTATATATGGAATTTTATTCCTGTCAAAAATAAAAACAGGTCCATTGAATAAAAACGAGCTTGTCGCACGACAGAAATGCCGTTCTTTGCCAGGAGAGATTGGATCAAGTGATAGGAATGGACTGGAGTGTTATCCTGATCCAGATGCCACCTTTGTGAATAGGGATGGACACGAGCGAGTACGAGTCGAGTTTTCGTTAAACTCGACTCGACTCGTAAGAGAAATCTTTCAACTCGACTCGAAATTCACTCGAGTTTCGAGTCGAGTCGAGCTAAAACGAGCCACATCCTACAGTATGTCTCTATGCTGTCTTCTTGGGATAGCCAATATTTCCGGACAACCAGATAACAAATTATCCGATATCCATTTAACCATCCGAATTTTATCCGTCATCCGAATATTACCCGTTATCCGGATATTAGCCGACATCCGAAAATTATCCGCTATCTGTCCGGATATTACATGACATCCCCATATAGTCCAGTCATTAGGTACTTTTTGGGTGCAAACGGTTGAGAAGTTTTGAAATTTGGCACAATTGTACAATTAAGAGCCCTAACTTTAATGCTAAATTTGTAACCTTGAATTGGGGACAGCAGCTCGCGCCGCCATCTTCAAAAATGGCGGCTGAAAGGCAGAGTTTAGCATAGAACTTCATTCCAGTAGGTTTTAGAGCAATTTTTTTAAATTGAAAATTTCAGAGAATTCTCAATGTAAATTTCCTACAAAGTAACTTGTATAAAAAATTTGAAAATGCCGCCATTTTGAATCAAAACTTGCTGGAAAACAACTATAGACTATATGTAAAGAATGCCCAGTCCAAATCCAAACCACTGAAGTTAGACAAACGACATTTGATATGCTGATGTATCATCAAGAGTATATTACGGGAAAATTACAAAATTTGGAGAAAATCGTCATCTTCAATCCAATATGGCGGACAAATCATATATATATATATAAAGAACAGTAGAACACCCAGGCCGAACCGCTGGAGCTAAATAAACGAAATTTGGTATCAATATGTACCTTCAAGAGTAGGTTGCGAGAAAATTACGAAATTTGAAAAGAAGTCGCCATCTTGAATCCAATATGGCCAACAAACGTATATATGTCGAAATATGCCCAGGCCGAACCGCTGCAGCCAGAGGAACGAAACTTGGTATGAAAATTGTCATCAAGTGTAGTTTACATAAAATATTGAAATTTGAGAGACTCGACATATTGGATCCAGCATGGCCGAGAAACATACATATCTAAGATATACACATATATTTTATTCGGTTCTGTTGGATTGAAGATGGCGATTTTTGTTTCAAATTTCGTAATTTTCTCGCAACCTACTCTTGATGGCACACATTTATGCCAAATTTCATTTATTTAGCTCAAGCGGTTCGGCCTGGGTGTTCTACTGTTCCTTATATATATGATTTTCCGCCATATTGGATTGAAGATGACGATTTTCTCTAAATTTTGCACTTTTCCCGTAATCTACTTCTGATGATACATCAGCACATCAAATTTCGTTTGTCTAGCTTTAGTGGTTTGGACTGGGCATACTTTACGTATATAGATGTTTTTCCACAATTTTTGATTCAAAATGACGACATTTTCAAAATTTTTATGTAAGTAACTTTGTAGAAAATTTACATTGCAAATCCACTCTAATCTTCAATTGTAAAAAATCTCTAAAACCTACAAGATCTATGCTAAAATCTGCCTTTTGGCCACCATTTTTGAAGATGGCACCGCGAGCGGCGGTCCCTCAAAGTAAAAAAATTAGCCTTATAGATAGGGCCCCCAAGTGTACCCTTCTCCCAAATTTCAGAACTCCTCAACCTTTTGCACCAAAACATCCTCCAAAACAGGACTAATATCCGTCATCCGATGCCGGCCAGGTGGCCGAGCGAGTTGCGGTGGTAAGCCATCGGTTCCAAGGTCCCGGGTTCGAGTCCCGGCATGGTGTGAATGTTAACAGCTAAAGGCTAATCGTGACGGGCTGAAGTCCAAAGTTATTAGACTGGCCCATATAAAAATAGAGTGTACCAAAGTTTACCGATGAGTAGTTATCCATCCTATATCCGAATAATCTTCTATCCAGATTTGGCCATCTCTTGTCTTCCCGTTTGGCCAATTCCGTTTCACCTAACGAGAAATTTTGACGTCATTAGTGCACAGCGTTATTATGTTTTTCGAAAATAAAATCCTGTTTTCATATGTATGGTTAAGCTCAGGGGTGGATTTTGGTTTCATTTTCTGGCCTGGCCCACTACTTAGCGGGAAAATATACTGCGTGGAAGGAGAAGGGTTATATAGCCGGCGACTAGGGGGCGAGAGGAGGCAGTTGACCCCCACCCTACCCCACCCACACACATATACACTTTTCTTGAGCATTCGACTAGTGAAAAAAGGTACAGAAATTACGGATTTAAAAGCTTACATGAAAGAGAAGAATTGCTTCCTCATTCTCGAGTAATTTGTCACTTACCGACCACACTACCAAATAAAGTACATTTATTACGTTAGGAGTTTGTATCATTGGCTCTCCTTATTATCTCGATTAATATGAGATGTTACAAAGGTTATATTTGCACTCTTATTCAAGTCTAGTGGTTGCAAAATTCTTTAAATTTAGAACTAGCACAAAGTAAAGAATGTAACTGAAAAAAAGATATATCCTACTGACCAGTTAGTTGTTGAAAATGAATTGTTATTTATGGTTTTAAGGCATCTTTCTCTTTTATATTGGGCGATCTTCTGACTGATTAAAAAGTTTAGCCGAGGTAAAAGGATTATCACATATCCAGAGAAGTCATTGCTGCAGCCATAGCGTAATGATAGAACAAGTAACATGCAACTGGTGCACGCGTGTTCGATTCCCGGTCGCTTCAGTGACCGACTTATCGCTGCATTTTTCAACTTGCGATTCTATTTTAACGTTATCTTGTCTATTTATTTATGTTGATATATATTTACTATTTTAGTATACTGCGTTTCTGGTTAAATTTATAATTATGACCAGCTGTAAATTCGTTTCGGCCAGGGCGGGGATAATCCGGACGTTAGTAATCCGAAGCATCGAAGATCCGAATTGGCGAAAAAGAAAAAATCGAACCAGCAACTTTGACCGTCGGGATCGGCATGGGGAATGGGTATCATTGCTTCATGAACTGTATGCGCTATAGCGGAGATGGTTTTATGTTGTCAAGTAGGTATATTAGCAGAAGGTAAACCTTCTGGTAAGAATGTTTGCAAAATATGCTACAATCATTTATTAATACAGAGAATTATGTTTTTTGCGGGCAGCGGTGGCTCAATGGTAAAGCGATCACCTCTGGTGCTAGAGGTCGTCGGTTCGATCGCTGCTAATGCCGTGTAGGTTTTGTGGTAGAAAACCGTGTGCGAGGGTTTTCTGGTGATTCTCTGGTTTTCCTCCCACTTTCTTCATTTCACCAATTTATCTTATCATCATCCATCCTACCTAATCCAAAGTTGCCTAAAGGCCTTAAAATAAAAACAATAAAAAATAAAAATAATAAAAATTAAAACAAACTCATTTTAATAGATTGTTTTAAACGGTTTTAAAAATACGTAGTAATTATTAAGAATATGCTTCAAATACTGTATTTTTATTATAATTTTGGACGGATAGCGTATTTTAGTCACAAAATATTTTCGTACCTTAAATAACAACCTCACTATGAACCTAACTAGGATTGATTTCTAAAATATTGCTTTAATTTTTTAAACGTTTCTAAAGTATCTTTATAGAAGGAAAATGTTTTGCGAATAATAGAAATATATTATTATAACATTATTAAATTTACAAAATAAAGTGCTAATTTACAAAAAGAAAGTTAGACCTACGAAAAATTATATAAGGTGCAATACCAATTTCAAACCTATAATTCTGTTATTTGCGCCTAGAGTGAACGCGCGCTATTTCACTTCACTCCACACAGACATTCATCGTTTTGATATTTTTTAACCTATGGCTTTACATTTAAGTTTTTTTTAATATCTTGCCGTTAAAAACGTATGGTATAGCTCTTTTAGGCAAGATGACAGGTTTCAAAGATGTACATTCTCGAATGATATTATTGCGTCAGTTAAAAGAAGTGAATGAAGGGAAATGAAGAAAGAAAATAATCTGTGGAACATTTGCGTTTCTAATATTTCGTTCCGTATTAAATGCAAGAAATTTGAAATCTTATTGCCGAGTAGCCGTAGCTGTTAGTAGAGCGCTGACTTAGCAAACGGAAGATCCTGGTAACTATTCCAGCATCCGCCCATCCGAACTTAAGCTTTTCCTCAGTTACACCAGGTAAATGCCGGGATGGTACCTACAAACTAGGTCCTGAACGACTATCTTCCAATATCCTCTCCCCGCCCTATCCCAGTCTAAGCCTGACTTGTGAGATGCCTAAAGGCAATATGTACACACACGCACAAATTAAAATACACACAGGCAAATATTCACAGTCCTACAACAACAGGCAAACCAAGTTGAACTTTTAACACCAATCAAATGCGTCGAAATCACCACAAAATGCGGAGAAAATAAATAAAAAATATTGCATATTTTATTTCAGGGAAGAAGCAATGGCAGTGAGATTGGCAGGCTTTCTTTGACTACTGCATGTTTTATTGCCAGCTACTGCATGTTTTGTGTCACTTCATTCTATTTTCCAAAAATCAGCTGAAAAGCGGAGGGAGACCGGTGGTGGTGGTGGTGGTCAGGAGGCGTATTGAATGGAGGCAATGAACTTGGTTCTTTTACCAAAGACAGGGAGGGTTGCAATGGAGAGACACTTGGTGCAATAAAGTACAGCGAAAGAGAATGTCGATATATTTCTTTTCATTTGTCACTGTAGTGTTGGGAAAGATTTCGACCAGCAGTCAAAGGTACCCACTCATTCATCCGAATGTTTTTGAAAAAGAAAGAAAGAAGGAAGGAAGAAGAACCCTATGGTGTTATATCTCAGCTTTTCAGAAAAAATATTTACAGTTGATGTTTTCAGTTCTGCGTCATAGATTGCCAGATGACTATCATATCTTTCAAGGCAGAAGCGGTGTTTTACAATCATACTGGGAAACAAGAGTGATTGAAGAAGGGAGAAAAGAGAAAATGCACCATACGGGTCTCCAACAGTAACAACCTTTACAAAGGCCTACTAAATTAGACATCATAAACGTGGGAGTGATATATCTGTAAACCTAACAACACTGGCCTTAGCTAAACGTCTCTTATTTCTGTCCTTTTTATTCATAATTATTAAGTCTGTGACATTCCGTTGTCAAGATTTCTTTTCTCCTTTTTTTTAAAAAAACATACACACTTTGTGTTTGTAGGTCGTTTTATTAACCAAGAACCTTATTCCATCTTGCTGCCATTAAGTTTTTGTTTTGTGCTTTCAAATTACACAAAGTTGATTACCAGCCGGGACTCAAACGCGGAACTCTAGCTGTGACTCATGATCTGACATCTGTGACCACTGCGGTCCTTTATTGCCCTATACTGCACTGATTAATCATCGCCATCCAGGTTTACAATGACGTTCTTTCTCACTGATAACAAATAAATCAATAGTTCGTTAAATGTATTGCAGTTCGGAGAATAGCTCTGACTCCTGTTGGTTATGCAACCACTAATTTGATCTAAAATCACTCGGCAAATGGAATATGTTTGAAAGATCCACTTGATGCAAACGAATTATTGTTACCTGCTGGAAAGTCGTCAAATTCATGCACATTTCGGCCTACCTTTACTTCAGAGAATTTCTGGGAATCCCCTAGTTCCTTTGGGGAATCCCTTGCGCAGGCATCGCACAATTTCGAAATATGCATTTTTGGATAGAGCAGGTTGGAAGTCTTTGGGGGTACCTTGTCGCCACAGTTGTACTGTTAATGGTATTGGAAATATCAAGCACTAAATTTCATTTTCCCATGTTTTTGGCAGCCTGTAGCTCCGAAACTAAACGGAATTCCACAAATTACAAACACATTTTTTCCCCTTATTTTGATGAGAATTTTCGTTCCTAGAGTTTTGGCAATTATATTTTGTCCACCCTGTATGTATAATCATCTGAACTGAGGGTGGTTTTCGTGTCAGGAGATGATGATCGGAGAAACTACATAGAAGCTTTCCGGAATTTCTGGCATGAGAGTCTGAATTAGACATATTTCTAAAGAAATCTACCTAACATGCAAAATAATCGCCCTCCCCCCTAAATTCCACCTCCACCTTAAATTTCTATTGCTGTTGGTTTTCTTGACCTTATGATGTTTTCATTCAATTCAGCGTAGCAACAAACCTATAAATCGACATCTCACACGTCTGTTTCACGCAACAAAGGAATTCCAGTATTTCCCCCCTTCCCCCTCCCAAAACACCCTTCCCCCTAGAATTTTTATGCACTATTCGGTTTTGTGAACCTCATGTCTGAGGTAACTTATTAACAAAGTTTGATGAATGGAGGAATTTTTTCATTTTTGGGTCTATTTTTTGCTTATTTTACCTGTACTGAAAACGAGCTAAAACGAATCACACGAGCGAGCCAAACATCAAACTCGACTCGGAACTCGACCAAAGAACTGTGACTCGACTCGAATTCGAGTCAAGTTTCGAGTCAAGTTCAGTTTTAGCTCGACTCGTGTCCATCCCTATTTGTGAAACCGACTGGTCTTGTCTCTTGCTACAAAATGTAATACTCAGGCGACGTAGAACATTTTCGTAACTCTTCGTCCCTCTGGTGATTCACAATGTCACTCTCCACTGACGTGCGGACATCTTTGAACCGAGTGTATCATTTGTGTACTAGCCGTGGTATTATCGCCAAAAGCTTGTTGAATTTTGCGTATTGTTTCTGTTTAACTATCTCCAAGTTTCTGGGAAAACGTGATGCAGTATTGTTATTCCACACGTTCTGTCATTTCACACAGAATGGAACTGTGACAAAGAAGAAGAACACGACACTATACATTGGCTGCTCAACGGATGCTGAAAAAAGCGAGGATCACGGCACCCAATAGATATGTGCATGAATGATACCTCCACCACTGTATGCAGTATTACCATCCAACGTTCAACACTTTCCTCAGAAAACAATAAGGTCGGATACTTTTCAGACAGGTCTTGTATATTGCATCAAAGGCAAAATGGTGGAAATGAGGACATTGACCAAGGAATAATGTTCGAAGTTTAAAAAAGAAACATTTCATATTTATCCAAGAGTCATAGGCTATCTTGAAAAATGGTTCGATTACGAACATTCTCCATTCTGGAATTTTTTATCTTAGTTTGACAAATTTCCAAATCTCAATGAACTCCTAAGACAAAAAATAGGAGTCAGTCTAGATGAAGATGCTCTCTATGACGAACTTTGTTTACTGAAAGAAGTAGTGCCTACTTTCATGAATGATGAACATTTAACAAATGTTGAGAAATTGTGCAAGCGTTTAAAAGACAATGCAATCTTAGAAAAATCTCCTCACAAGGAACACTTGCCATGTGTTAGAGCCAGTTTTTCGTATTCGTATGTAGGTACAGTACCTAGGTAAGCCTTCACAGCCAAAATTATAGGTGCTGCCGTCAACAAATAACGACAGGGGAACCCGAGAAAGATGGAACATGGAGAGCAAGTAAAGTCAATACAGAGTACGGAAAACCTTTTCTTTTATAAATTGTTTCATATTTAAGCAAATGGTTATTAATGGATACTGGACAGGAGATAATACATGCTAGAGGGTATGACAACAATGGCCGCCATCTTGAAAGCGGTCATCTTAGCTATGTTTCAACATTTTTAAATAGTAAATATGATATATCAATCTGTGCTGGAATGTTCCAAGAAAGCCAATTACGAAGTCAATTTTGTCATAACTCTTATACTGTACGACAAAATTACACTTGAATTGAACTTTGAGAATGTATGAGCCGAATGATGAAAAACATTTTGTTGAAAGAGTTGAGGGAAGAAAATCAAACGGCTACATAAGAGTTATCGTTATGTTGGAAAATGAGATCCTCATGGCCACAAAATGAAATGCACAATAAAGATTTAAATACACTAACGGAAGATGAAGTCCCAATTTCAAGAAGGCGTAATCATAGGTGAAAGTGAACTTCTCCAGGTCAATTTCAGGTGTCATTTTGTCGAACATGATTAGAGTTATGAAAAAATCGACTTCGTCATTGGATTTCTGGGAACATTCCAGCACAGACTGATATATCATATGACTACTTATTATTTAAACATTTTGAAGCATAGTCAAGATGGCGGCCATTCTCTTTATACCCTCTAGTATGTATTGTCTCCTGTCCAGTATCCATACATTGCTTTCAATAAATGTAACAGTTTTTTTTAAAGAAAAGACGTTTTCCGTATTCTGTATTGGCTTATTTGTTCTCTACGTTCCCTCTTTCTCAGGTTCCCCTGTCATTATTTGTTGACGGCCGCACGTATAATTTTGGCTGTGACATACAAGTACCTACCTACATACAAATTTTCTTCAAAATCGGGCTTCTGCTCCTGGCGAGTGTTGCTTGTCGGTAAAAAAAAAATATTCAACATGTTTCCGCCATACTTCAAGCAACGCTTTTGTGGAACGAGTGTTCAGAGTAATGAAAAAATTATGGATTGATGAACTGAATTTTGGGGTATAGAATTAATCAAAGCTGAATTGGGCATAAAGGAAAAATTGAATTTACTTTTGCAGAATTTTACCAATTCATTGACCAGAAGAAATATACTGAAAGCAATATAAAAAAGTCAAAGCATAACTTTGTAAAGTGATCTGTTAATTTCTTTAAAGAAATCTTTATCGTACGTGTGTAGAATTCATTCAGCTAATTATTTTATTTAAAGAAGAAAATGCACTAAAAGTAGTATGGTATCAACAGAGCTATAATTTTGAATATAATTTCTATCTTAACAAAACGTGAAGTTACAATACATGTAATTTATAATATTTGTTAAAGAACATGTTAGCAAATGAAGCTAGATTGAAAGAGTAGTTACTCGTAATAGTAATTTTCTCATTCCTAAAAATTCCTAACTATGAGTATAGGAAGTGTACTCTAGAATATTGTATTTAACTTGGGTTTTCAGACTTGAGCATCAACCGGTAATTTTTGTGTGCGGAATCTTTGCCCGAGCTTCCGAAGGGCTCCGACACCCGCACAATCTGTTAGGGGAAAATGAAGACTAAGTTTATTAGCATCGTGAATAGCATCAACTTCAAATAGTAACATTTCTTCGTGTAGTTTTTAGATTCCGACGAATAGACTGCAATAGGCAAAGTCAGCAATTGGCGGAGTGGAAACTGAGCATTGAAATTAAATATAAAGTCAGCGTTTTGTATATTGGTTGAAAATACAAAACGATAATCGTCGCCCAGGTCTCACGAAGGGATATACTCAAGGGCTCTGACGGCAGGTAAAAGTTATAAAAAAAAGTAATTTTTCCAATCCGTCAGGGTAAAATTTAATCGTAGAAGAACATTTCCTACTTTTGATATGGCCTCTATTAAAAAATGTCTGTTCTGGTCATCGAGGGCTGATATAATTCGTTTAAGGTAAGTTCGGTTTGCTGTACAAGTACAGTATACTTTCAGAGTTTAAAATATACACAACCCATATAAATTTCAATTAACTGAAGTAATATACACTACATCAAACATTACAGTGTTGTGATCTAAAATATATATTTATAAGGTATTAGGGAAGATACTCATTTCGGACTAGAAGAGAAAAAGAAGTTAGAAACTATATGACGAGTGCATAAACCAAAGGATTCAAACGACGTTGACGACTAAAACAAGTTCTAGATAATCTTTTATATATAACCAAATATATATGTGATACAAAACTGTCATCTTTTGTACAAAGAAACCCTGAGTCTTAATGTGCTCGCTCATGTACAAAATAAGACGATTTTGTGGTCGGGATATATGTAAAGGATTACCTCGAACGTTTTCTATTCGAAAATGTCATTTGTATTCTTCGGCTTCTGGAGTCGACATACCGTATATATTAATCACTAAATATACACTGAGGGATCGTTAGATTCGGAGTACTTTCGGTGTTACTTAATTCCTTAATTTGCATGCAAAAAGTGGCCAATTCACAGATTACCAATCCAGTCAGTATATGAATATTAAATTCAATATTTATTAAAATTTTTCTACAATTTGGAACATCAAGCATAAGACGCCACTTTAAACCAAGATGATTTATAAAAGTACAGATTATAGTTTGTACATTCTCTAACTTCTAATGCAAGTGACAAAACTCTAACAATAACCCATGTGTCTAGTCTCAACTCTCTCTATTTTGTTCTAACAATAACTCATCTCTTTTTCTGAACATTCTGAATCATCGTATTCATCTTCATGGATAGTAGGACCAAGTGAAATCTATACTAAGAATCACAATTCAAAATGCACATTACTCCTCAAAATGCTGGGCATACAATTTTTTATGATGATTTACTCTCGAGGATATACTTTATACATTTATTATTTCACCTACCAGCTCCACTTAAAAAGAGGATTTAGTGATGGCCTTCAGCATTGCATCACTTTGTTGTCTGTGTATAACTTGATTCACGTACACAAATGGTCAAAGATTGTAGCATCCACACTGACGACACCATCTAAAATAATGTCACTCCCAAATTCGAGGTTACCTTTAAATCTATTGTAATCCAAGCATTTCCACGTTTTCTCAGCATTCAACAAAATGGACTGTAATAACTTACTTCACTATTTACCAGGGTTGAGAAAAAAGTCATGATTTTTTTTTAAAAAATCGATCATTTTTCATGATTTTTTATTTAAATCTATTTATTGATTGAAATCATTTTTTTAATATAAATAACTTACGGCTTACTGCCACTACTACGTTACTCTTTCTTTTGCAAATGCCTTAGCCAGTAAACACTAAAGTAAAATTTACAAATATGTGGTGTTCGCTACGGGAGAAAGCTATGAAAATAGCTATGGCCTATTAAAACAAATTGTAATAGTTTTGAAAAGGAAAGTGATACGGCGTTACTTACGGTATATTTTACAAAAGAAAGTCAACATGTAGGAAACTTCTACGTTACTTTCGTCCGTACACGATGAATGAAGTGGCTTCAGAGGTGTATACACCCTAAGTAAGTTCGAAAAAGAAACAATTTATACTATTTGGACGTATCTGCTTTCCTTCTAAAATGACCTCTGTGTCTTTCTTCCTTCCTAAGTAACCGCAACTTTTATAATCGTAATTGCTTTTTTTCCACGCTACATCTCCCAAACGAAAAAGTCCACGACTTAAGTTTTCTAAGACATTTTTAGTTCATTTCAGTTAAGAGTTTACAGTTCTCAAAATTATACTATCAATTTCGTGACGGGACTATGTCAGAACGCCCACTGGTCAGATCGCCCACTTCTGAAAGTGGTCAGAACGCCCACAGAAACGGTCAGATCGCCCACCAAAATAGCAAAACATGCAAATTCAGAAATGGTCACATGTATAGTGATAACTTCGTGTATTCTTAATATATCATGTGTTTTTCATCAAACTGTTCTCCAGGCATTCATATAGTAAACCACAGCCTCGAAATTAGGTACAAACACTTCGAAGCACTTAAGTAGCACCCATACTCTAAGGTTTCCTACGCACTGCAGAGAAAATTCAATTTGTTCATGAACTTTTGTGTACACGGCGAGTCCGAAACACCAACCACTGAGCCATTGTAGCAAACCGGTTGCAGCAGTAATTCACTGGCGAACATTTTTGTAAACTTCGTCAGCATGTGAAGAAAAAATTGTGTACATGAGGGTGCCTACACAGTGCAGAACAAATTTCATCCTGTTATATACACTACGATTATTATTATTATTGTTTTCTTTAAGTTATAAGAACAATTCAGATACTTATCTTTTTTTCTATTATGAACCCGCATTCCACCCCTGCCTCTTTGCATCCATTGCACAAGACAAGTTGTGCACTTTCCGGGACGTGCATCACGAGCAGATATTCGCTCTCCTTGTCTTGGGGCAGACATGTCCCTAGAGATTCTTGGATTGCCGGAATTCCGGCAACCCAAAAAGCTCCTGTGTTCCATCAGTCTGAGACTTCTAGGGTTGCGGGACGGGCTTTTGCGTCCAGAATATTTTCCTGGCCTTAGTATCATATATGAACCTTTTGCATGGGGGAACTCTTTCTACTTGTATCCTTTTTATTTAGAAAAACAACAATGAAACACATAAAGTACATAACATTTAAGGAGTCAAACAAGGGGACAAGGACAGGACAAAGACAAAACAGGACAACACATAACTTGAACTGCTTCTTCTTATGGCTTATTCTTCTTCCTGTAACAAGATAAAAAACATAGAATTAGGTGCGCGTGGATGCGTTGTTAAATCCACAAAGTTATTTTTCGCCATCCCATTCCTGGTATTAACTGTCTTCTTCTTGTCACAGGTTACTCCTTCTGCAGTCTCGTTTCCATTATTCCACACTTTACACAAAATTTCACTTAACTCACGCACTCTCTCCTCACTCATTCCACTTGTTCCATCTAGCCGCTTTGCTTCCGGGTTAAAGAAGATCAGCGTTTTTGCACAATTATTAATCAACATGCACGGCAGTGCATGAGCCAAGTTCTTCACGTCAGAAAACGTCAGCACTGCCAGAAGCATGTTATACAGGAACAAGAGTTTATGGCAAAATCGACGATTTGGGGGCCCCGTAAGAAAAAAGATGTTAAAGATAGGAATATGAGCTTTTGCCGTTAAGGAGATATGGTAAATATGTGCAGATGTACAAAATTTCATATTCGTATCTCAAACTATGTTCTAGTTGTGGACCCCTGAAATTGCACATTTTAGGCTAACTGACTCACTCACTCACTCACTCACTCACTGACTGACTGACTGACTGACTGACTGACTGACTGACTCACTCATCATATTGTTTAGGGTGTTTGGAGTAAGCTAGAAACATGAAATTTGGTATGAAGGTAGAGGATGATAAGTAGATAAAGGAAAAATTCCGACATTTTGAAAAAGTCGCCATCTTGGATTCAAAATGGCCGCCAAACCTAAAATTTCAAAGAATACACAGCCT